>LPNX011051626.1:155988-187098 GCA_001517045.1 Pseudotsuga menziesii
TGGTGAGTTTTGTTCTCGGCAGTTTCAGACCTCGAAGCAGGTATATCGTCAGGAGAGGATTCCTTGGAAGTATTCATGAGGTAAGCTAGATCTTTTAATTTTTATTAATATTTTTTTATTAATTGGATTAGGGTTTCAACGCTGTCTGTTTTAATTCAATTACTGAAATTCGTTTTCTAAGTATTTTATTTTATTATTATTAACAATGTATTTTTAGGTTCTTTTTAATTATTTAGTTTACTTTTAATGTTAAATAATCTTCTTTAATCTTCCAAGGAAGCCTCTCCTGACCATAGACCTACTTCGAGGTCTGAAACTGTCAAGAACAAAAATCACCACCGCAGATTTCCTTCTCCTCTGAAAGTATACGCTCTTAATTGATGCAATAAATTGAATATGCAAATAGAATATGTATGATATATATACATAAAAGTCAACAGTCAAATTTATTATATTGATTAACATCCACTAGCTAATAATTACCTTTCACCTTCCTCGATCTACCTTTCCCCTTCGGGTACTCCCCTTCAAAATTTTATTGGAGTCTGGATCACAAATGCGATGTAAATTGAGCTTTGACGCTAAATTAGGAAGATATTCACTAACATACAAGATGTTTTGGTATACCATACATCCCTCCATCATAGAACCCCCAGCACGTGCTCGTTGTCTAACCAAACCCTTCATAAATTTCAAGTGCCTCTCAACCATCCACATGGACCTTGAGTGCATAGGTCCACACAATTCAATCTCCTCAACTTGGTGTATGAGGTAGTGTTCATATGCATTGAAAAATGATGAAGGTAGATTCTTCTGCATTTCACACATGAGACAATGAATTTCTCTCATCCAATACTTTATATCTTCCTTATGGATTTGTTTAAATTACAACCATCTACAAGTGACGCAAACCAATAATGATATTTAACAAAAAAAACATTAAATTATATAACATGAATTAATGCACATATACATATACATATACATATATATATATATATATATATATATATATATGCAAATAATTAAAGAAACACTAAGCACATGCAAATAATCGTTAGTTGCCTTATGTATTTCCCAAGATTATATAAAACTTCTTTGACATTGTTGTCGAAGTTGTCCGGGAGAGAGAGAGGTAGAACATGTTGTATCAATATACAAACCACGTCATTTTTAAAACAAAGAGTAGACAAACAAAATAGAAAATTTATGCAATGGAATTAAAAAAATAATAATTATATGGACATAACAATAATAATTACCTTCATGAATGTTGGAATATATTATATTCCTTGGAAGGTAATAATGTCTTTGTATTATGTCGGAATTTGTCTACAATCTTATGTAAACGAGTAATACATTTAACCCATAGTTATATGGTGTTGTATTTACTTGTGTAGAGCATTTTTCTATGGTATTGTATTAAGAGATGTTATTTTGGAGAATTATATTATCCCACATGCAATATGTGAGAGTAATTCCTCCTCATCTCTTAGTATATAATAGGGTCAAGTGAGTCTCTACATAATCATGTAATCTTGATGTAGTAGTGGTACTATTGTGACATTGTTGTACATCATCTATATTCTTTGGGGTATTTGTGCTTTGCTCTCTTGTAAGATTGGAGAAGACATTCTGGAGATAATAAAAGACTACCTTCCCATGGATGTAACCCATTAGGGTGAACCACATATATCGGTGTTCTCTTGTACTTTTCTTTTCTTGTTTTTATCTTTTGTGATATGGTGTTGGTTGCTTAGATAGGTTAACTAGTTTAGCTTGACTCTACTATTCTAACATGGTATCAGAGCAAGTTGCTATGATCTAGTAGGTTGTTATGATCCAGTACCTTCTACTGTTAAAGTCATGATGTTCATATGTATGATATCATTTTCGATGTATAAACGATTGGGGTCTTGTTTCTTCGATGTTTAAGGTCTTCTACAGATATTTATATTGCACCTTGATTGGAAGAATGTCTATTATCCTCATGTGTATTGGCCATCTGGGTTTTTTTGTACACTGTTGTGGTGTTCTTAGCCACACGTTCTGTTGTATCCACCGTCATAAGGTATCTATACACTGGTGTGGATGTTATATCAGAGTCCTTCAGCTATCATGTATGGTTGTGATGATTCTTGTGGTGATCTGGGCATCTTGCGATTGGATTCCGTCACATGTTCTTGGTAATTTATTGTTGGGTCTTTCATCATACAACCTGGTTCATGTGCACTTTCATGATTCAGTGAGAAGCAGTTGTTCATCGTCAAATACCATCAGCTGAAGTGTTCTTCTTATTTGCAGCTTTGGTTCTTTTGGAAGTTTTCATCAAGGGGGAGCATTAATGACTCCTACCTTCCTTAGTGTTAGTGTGGGCCCTTCTCCCAACCATTATTAAGGGGGAGTGTTTGAATATATTATATTCCTTGGAAGGTAATAATGTCTTTGTATTATGTCAGAAGTTGTCTACAATCTTATGTAAAAGAGTAATGCATTTAACCCATAGTTATATGGTATTATAGTAAGAGATGTTATTTTGGAGAATTATATTATCCCACATGCAATATGTGAGAGTAATTCCTCCTCATCTCTTAGTATATAATAGGTTCAAGTGAGTCTCTACATAATCATGTATTCTTGATGTAGTAATGGTATTGGTGTGACACGGTTGTACATCATCTATATTCTTTGAGGTATTTGTGCTTTTCTCTCTTGTAAGATTGGAGAAGACATTCTTGAGATAATAGAATACTACCTTCCCATGGATCTAACCCATTAGGGTGAACCACATATATCGGTGTTCTCTTGTCCTTTTCTTTTCATGTTCTTATCTTTTATGATATGTTGTTGGTTGCTTAAATAGGTTAACTAGTTTAGCTTGACTCTACTATTCTAACAATGAAGACGTGTCAATCATGCGTTTTGACCCCCGCAAAATCACCTTTCTTTGTTATGATATTCTTCAATTTCACACAAAATCCAGTTGGAAATTTAATTTTTTGCATTACTTTTTTTACAAAATTACTTTGATGCTATGTAAACATCCATGGAATTGAGTTTATATTAATTTGGTCTATGTTGCTATGAAATTGAATGGCGTCTTTCATTGCATGGTTTCCTTCTTGAATGTCTTTGCAAACATTCACAATTTTTTATTTCTCGCTCCTTAGCTCCAATAGTCGCCATAATGTTTCATTCACATTCTTTCTAATATGCATTGTATAAAACAGATGAGAAATTTGTAGGTGCTCATCGTAGGGTAACCTGTTGAATTGTATAGGATAAATTTTCATTCTTCGTGGAATCCCATTAATTCCTTCATGATCATGATGGACATTATGAATATTAGTTTATAAATAAATTGTAGAAATCAATTATGGCCGCTATAGTAAACAACACACAATAAATAAAAAAGTACATAACAATTCATATACGATGATCCATACGTACAATCTTGACAATTTCTATTATATTGCATCTTCCAAAGGTGAGGTTTCATTCTCTGTGGTTTTAATGCAGTCTCTTGCTTCTCATTGGAAATATTTTTTTCAGTTGTTCTATACCTTTGATTCTTAAAGAGGAAGTGCCTATACTCATCAAACACCTCCTTTCTTAATCTTTTTGAGTGAAGAGATTTGATATTAGGACCACAAACTGGACATGCAAATTCTCCCTTTGTTTGAAGACCTACGATATAGAGATATGAAATATCTTTGTCAATTATAATTATATATTAACTATATTAACTACTTCATATAATTAAATGCAATTAAAGTGGAACTTAAAAATACAAACCACAAAAATGGGTTAACCTTGGGGAATGATGTATTGTCCAAACAACCATTGCATGGAATTGAAATCGCCTTTATTGTATTGGTCTAGATACGTCATACATATTGATGCCATTCCATAACTTCAGTAGCTCGTCTATAATAGGTTTGATATATACATTCATATATTTGACTTGGAACTTACCTTATTGATTTGGAGTACATATAAAATATATAATTATGAGAACCATTAAGATATATAAACCATGCACAAGAGTAAAATTATATATATATATGACATTAGAAAACATAATATGACAAATGAGATGCCACAACTACATTAAAAATAAAACAGTTGCATACACAGTATACCTGGAATAATCATCGACAACATTATGTGCTTCCTCTTTATTGACAACCATGGAGAAATGTTATTATTGATAACAAAAATAGGCCATACCGTGTAAATGGATCTCATCTGTGCAAATGGATTAACACCATCTGCTTCCAAAGAAATCATAAGATTACGGAGTTCCTCTTTAAAGTGAGGCCACTTTTTCTCCATATCTCTAAATTCTGAACCATTTGCATGCATTCTAATAACATCATCTTGACTTATGTTCCTAGCATGGTAATCCATAAATTGCGCTATTTTATTGCACTTGAACAATCGTTGCAAACGTGGAATGATGGGAATATAATGAAGAATCTTGTGAGGCACCTTTTTGTTACTTGATCTATCTAATATCTATGTATATGAAATTAAATAAATTCTGTTGCAAATCCATGCTGATTATAATATATAACATGGTCATTGAGGCATGCATGAATTGCTTCATGATGCATTCCAATCTCTTTCATGACGGAAGATAAATCTCGATATGTGCAAAGTAAAATATTTGATGGTGGTAACAAAAATTCACTTATCAATCTACGTCAAATTAAAATAAAAATAGAGTTAATATAATATATAAACCATATTAACGAAACACATGTCATCTATATTCATTTGAATTATGAATTAACAATACAATTATTAGAGGAATAAATATAAAATTTATCACTATCATATATATGTGATGGATTATTTTACATACCTTAACATTCGTGTGATTGATATGTTTGAAAGACCATTCATAACCTTCAATTTCATTATCAACAAAATAGCAAAGAGAAGATTTGTTTTGGAGCCTTCATAAAGGGTTTTGTATGCCTTCTCAAGAAGAGGTATATCATGAACATCATCAAAGTCATCAATATTTTCATTATCATCGTCATTGTCATCATCCATTCTAACATTAAATGAATCATGGATCAATGTATTTGTACCATCATCTTCAACTACGTTATCAGTATGATCATTTTCTTCAATATGATCATTCACTTGTTCTCCATTAAGCATAGGCACTCCATGTTCCTCCGGCACTTGTTCTGAAAGCACTTCCTCTAGACGATATGTTGTAGGATGTCTTTCCTTTAAAATTACATGAATACACCAATAGATATAAGTTCATATAGGAAATATTAAATTAATACATACATTTACCAAAGAAAAAAATATTAAAAACTTTATAATGATAAACTTACAAATCGACGATATCCATTCCCCCCCTTAGCGTGTCCATGTTCCCTACAATGTTTTGTGGTGATTGCGATCAATATTATTATTCTCTTAAAGCCCCTCCATTGTGTACATGGACAATAACATTACCCATCACCCATTCTTTTCACTGCATCCCATAGTCTAGAAAGCAATTGTCGATTTTGTTCGTTTGGATCAGGAATATTGCTATTTGAAATTTTGTCAGAAAATTATTGAATGAATACTATCGACAAATCTTAAAAAATCAAGGTCGACACATCAATATTTTCGCAAATGGTAGTTTGTCAAAGAATAAAAAAAGGTCCACAAACTGTTTGTCGAAGAAAAAAGAATTCTGCAAACAGTCCGTCGAAGATTAAAACAGTTCCTCAAATCGTCTGTCGAGGAATAAATAATTTCCGCAAACCGTCTGTCGCTTCTATAGAAAACATGTCGGAATGTTTCTATAATTTATATATTTTCAAATTAAACTGTCGTCGAATATCCAACGATAATAACCTAGTTATCGTTTCAAAAAAGCCTTAAATTGTTGTCACAAATCCGATGACTGTACGTCGCAAATCCAATGACCGTAACCGATGACATGAATCGTCGCAAAATCGGCTTCATAGATGTCAAACTTTCGACAATGCTTCAAGACAACAAAAAATTACTTTTCGCCGGATGTCGTCGTATTTTGGATTCAAATCCTATTGTGATTTCCTTTATCTTTGGTTGGGTGTTGGTCATGGTACGAATACCAAAGCCAAATTTATTTCTCTTTGGGGTATTTTATGGGATGCCCATAAAAGAGGTTTATTTGATATCATAATTTGGGGTGATTCTCGGGTTGTTCTTGATTGGGTTCCTAGTAAGTCATCTTTGCAGGTTATTAATTTGGATGACTAGTTGAAGAGGATTGAGGAGTTTAGGGAGTATTTTTCTTCTATTTATTTCAACAATGTATACAGGGAATTAAATACTTTGGCTAATTCCTTGTCAAAGAACGCTATTGGGGAAATGGATGGCTCCCTGTTTTATGAAGATTTCAAGGAGGAACAGGTGGTTGACTTGAGTATTGATTTTTTTTAGTTTTTTGCTTTGTTTTTTCAATAAATAGGCTTTGTTGTATTTTTAGATTTTGTCTTTCTGTAACAAGTTGTTTTAGTCTCTTTGTGGTCCCTATTTACAGTTTGAATGGATTCGAAGGTAGTTTTATTTGATGTTTTTATGTTGGATGTTAGCAATTTTGGACAACTATACTTTTTTTGAAACTTCTCATAGACTTCTGGTGTAAAAGGAAGTTTTGTGATGGACTGGAACATGTTGTAACTTTGATTCAATATTTTGAATAACAAGTTACGTTTAACATTGTAACTTTGATTCAATCTTTTGAATAACAAGTCACATTTTTTTTTCGTTTGATAAAAAAAACCAGAGAGTAAAGGATAATAGTCTTCACGATTTACTAAAATTACGATTTTGTTATCAAAGCAAATAAGAGAGATCCAATTATAGATCTAAATTGACTACCATAATTTACCGAATTCAACTTTTCCTTAGACATAAGGCAAGAGTATTTTCTAGTACAAAAATTTAAGAGAATATACGATCGGAGATCCATTATATATAATAAGTATTCAATTTATCATAATGCTCTCTACAACAACTATAAAGAACTTTACACAATGATCTATTAGGTCTATTCGAATTTGCCAAATTACATAATTCTAATTTTAGCATTGGATATTATCTACAGCAATTCTTAAAGAATTCCAACCATGGATTTATGTCATTCAAAATATCTTGATTAAAGTTAACGATGTGTAGCATAACTAAGTTTTAATTTTGACCACATTACACCATAGTTCATTATAATAATTTGATAAAATATATATAATAAGGTCCATAACCAATTTATCGATAAACAAAGCAACCATATATGAGGTTAGAATCACCTACCTAAAAATAAGAATGGAAAAACATTTGTAGATTCCTAGTTCATCCCAACCATAGAAGAGGACAACCACGCTTACTTGCCCAACTTCACCCTTGAGCTGGATCACCACCATAGATCAATGAACTTAACTAAGCCAATATAAATGCAGCACTCTTCCCAATAGTCTATAATAGATCAAAAATATGGACTTCCAAAAACAGAGAGAGTACTCAGCAACTCGCTTTCAAAAAAAGCAGGAATTCTCGCATGCACCACATAAATTCCTATGTCTCGTCAATGCATCATTATGCAATTTTTTCCCGGGTCTTGTGCCATCTCCATCAAATTTCAAGATGATCTCTTGATCCCTATAATTGTGGATCTTGCCAGTTTGATGAGATTTTGAATATAGTACTAGTGGGTGAGGGATCATCCTAGTTGGAGACCACCTTCTCCACGATCTCTTATTTATCTTCTCACATTGTGTCAAGTGTTAGATGGTGGGTGGATAATGAGGCTTTAAGACAAATCACTTATGACATGAAACTCTTCAACATGATTCAAGATCAAGAGGAAGGTATGTGTGTGTATTTGGGTGATGATGCTACATATCGTGTGAAAGGATTTGGATCTATTTCCTTCTGGATTCCTTCAAGTGATGTTCTTGAGTTAACTGGTGTTTTGTTTGTTCCTAGGTTCAAGAAAATATTCTTTTAGAGCTTGTAGGGAAGATTATTGTTGTGTGGAAAATTTGTATTCTCAAACCCATGTGGTGGCAAAAAGGGTTCATGCTGAAGACCTTTATGAATTACACACATACCCAGTTAATAATGGTGGAACCAATTTGCATGAGCAATGGCATAGGGGGTTTAGACACTTACACTATGGAGTGATTCCTATCTTGAAGAAATTATTGTGAGGTTATCTAGACTTCAAGATAAATAAGGAAGCTTGTTATAATATATTTTTCACATATATCCCATCGAAGCTAAGATGTCTGATCTTATCCATTTTTCTCTTTTGTAGACTCCATTATTCCTAAATCAGTTATGAACAAGCAATTATTCTTGGAAAACATCTTAAAAAGTATCATTTTCCAAGATGTACACAACCTATTAGTGTCTAGACTATGTCCACGTGATCTAACTTTGTTTATCCCATGTACATGTCTATTTGAGGGGAAAAAAATTATGGAAAAAATCATGGTTTTGACCATTCCAAAATGCCCTAATCCCGTAAATAAATTCCTCCAAGTTCCCTAAATGGAATCCTATCAATACAAAAGAGGCATAAGAGAATAAAAAAATACCAAGTGTATTGGACAATACCCTCGTTCTTACCCTTTGAGAATTGATCAAGCACCATTGTCCCTGGTCTGCAAAAACCCTTTCCCCTATTTGAAACTTGTTTTTCAACCTACATCGAGAACCCTTATTGTGCCAAAGAATTGGAATGATTCTTTTCAGCATATTTGTCATTGTGATTTTGGATTGAATGTGTGAAAGGCTTGGGTGGAAGGACTACGATCTCAGTTCCATACTGGTGTCGCAACAAGATTTAGGGGAAATCAGATTTAATAAAATAACTCTATTTTCCATCCAAATTTAGTATTTTGACTTCAATTTATAGTTGTTTAATTTGGATAAATTATTCAGAAATTTGTTTATGAATCTTATTTGTTGGGTATATGTTATATTCTTTGCATGTGCGTGTGGAGGGGAGGTGTTCCTTCCAGCACTGCGTCTGATGATCCATGTTAGCATCTTTTGGCTATTTTTGGATATTTTCTAAAAATGTGTAATTTAATCAGGGTTAAAGGATTGGGGTCTATTTTTCTCATTTGGGTTAACTAATTAGGGCATTGGAGGATATGAAATACCTATATTGTATTGTGAGGGATTCATAATGATTATTAGAAAATAGGTGGTGTGTCTCCAAGGTTTGTTGGTTTTCCTGGTTAAGGGTTTCCAGGGTAAAAAATTTTGTTTATGTGTGAATGTTGTGGTGTAATCTCTGTTTTGATTAAAGAATATGTATGTTTTGCTTCTCTGCATAGGTTTCAAACTTACATGTGGTATCCGAGCTCTATTATTTGCATTAGGGGGATTCCTTTGTTGTTGAGGGTTCAACACGGTTGATAGATCTTGGTTTTGTGATAAACCTGGGTTCAGTGGGAGATTTGCAGTGTTGATTTGTGCATTGAAAGATAATGGTGAGCAGTTCGAGAATTGAGATCGAGAAATTTAACTGCCAAAATTTTAAGCTATGGAAGCTCAAAATGGAGGATCTTCTTGTAGATATGGAACAGTGGATTGTTGTGGATCTAGGTACTAAACCTGCTGCAACATCACAAGATGATTGGGATAAATTAGAAAGAAGGGCAAGGAGTACAATACGATTGTGCTTATTAGAATCTGTGTTGTTGAATGTATAGGTGAAGATAGTGCAGTGAAGCTTTGGGGAGACTAGGGAGTTTGTATCAATCAAAATCCCCTGTGAACAAATTGTTTCTGCAAAATAAAGGGTTTCACCTCAAAATGGATGAAAATGACATTGTAACAGAGCATTTGAATGTCTACAATAATCTGGTATGTCAGATAACCTATTTTGGTATTAAAATGGTTGAAGAAGATAAATGTATTACATTATTATGTTATTTTCTAGATTCTTGGGACAACCTAAATGTTGTAATAGGTAGTGCTCGCCAAGCAACCTTAAAATTTGATGAAATGGTATCATCCCTACTATCATAAGAGATGAGGCAGAAAACCATGGATAATCATAGCATGGATTCCTTGTATGTGAGATCTCTCCCCCAGGAAAGAAACAAAAATAAAGGATCTGGGGGAGATCTAAGTCTAAGGGTAGATCTAAATCCCCAAGAAAACGAATAAGGAAGTTTTAGAAATGCGGTAAAGTTGGGCACTATAAAAAGGATTGCATATCTAAGAATTTTGAGAAAGAAAAAGGATCTGAGGATACCCCTTCCACAAAGGCGAAGAACTCCTTAGAAGAAGGAGGGGATGTGTACCTAGCTTCCATGGGTAATCATTCAGAACATGATATAAGGTTGATTGACTCAGGTGTGTGATGTCATATGACCCCTCATAGGGAGTGGTTCTATGAATATGAAAAGTACAATGAAGGACATGTGTACTTGGGAGATGATTCACCAACTAGCATCATTGGACATGGTAGATTCAAGTTAAAACTAAAGGATGGAAGGATTAGAACTCTACGTGGAGTGCTACATATTCCAAATATAGCAAGAAACTTGATATATGTTGGAAAGATGGATGTTGCAAGTGTAAATACTATGTGTGGAGATGGTGGATGCAAAATAGTTCGAGGATCAATGGTATTAATGAGGGGAGTTCGGTAAGGAACTATGTACAAACTATTGGGAAGAACCATCATTGATGAATGTAACAGTTTTTGTGTGCTTGAGGAAGGAGGTAAAGATGACAGAACCCTTACTGCATCAGGAGGAAAGAAAATGTTATGGCATCAAATATTGGGGAATAACAGAGAAAAGGGACTTCGAGCATTACAAGGTTGAAGGTATGACTGATTACACTCTGGATTTTGAATTCTGTGAACATTGCATATTAATGTGCAATGTCACTTTGTGAGAGATATGGTTGAAGACAAGAAGTTGTTCTTGGAGAAGGTTGACACCTTGAAAATTGGTGCAGACTCATTAACAAAGTTTGTTAGTACATAGAAGTTCACTTGGAGTATAGAATCTATGGCATTGATGCCCTGAACCTATGAATTTATGAGTACATGACTCATTGCTATGCAAAGAAAACAACAAGTGGGATAATGTTGGGTATATTTTATATTCGTTGCATGTCTATGTGGAGGAGAGGTGTTCATGTCAGCGTTGCATCTGACGATCCCTATTGGTTATTTTTTGCTACTTTTGGAATTTTTCTAAAAATATGCAATTTAATCCTTTTTAAGGGATTGGGGTCTATTTTTCTAATATGGGTTAACATTTAGGGTATTGGAGGCTACAAAATACCTATATTGTATTGTGAGGGATTCCTAATGATAATTAGAAAATAATACGTGCGAGTGGCGCATGAGTTGCTAAAGGGAGAGTCGTGAATACATGATGAGTCACAAGAGCAAAAAGGATTAATGTTGGACTAAACAAGGTGTATCAAGGATCCAAATCATCAATAAGGTTATGGCTACTTCAATCCCTAATGTCAAGTTTTGTGTTACAACGTATTTGATGTCATTACTCGGAAGGAAAAGTGTCATTTTACCATATAACACTTAGAAATTCTTGATATAAGGAAAATGATCTTTCTAGCTGAGAATTGTTTTCTTGTTCTTTTCCTTTACTTTTCCTAAGTAAACTTTCTGGATCTTCCACACTATGTAAAGGTTCAGCAACATGATTACCTCTTGTATGCGCTCTTCTTGAAGCCAGGATGTCATCTTTCAAACCACTTTCCTGAAAATGGACGTGAAGTCACTAGGGCAAAGTACAACCACTTCAAATGCAAGAACTCCTATTTGCCCACAGAAATTATACTTTCTTGACAACATTATCGATCTTCCCAGTGTAAATTTGAACTCTCATTCCCCGGAAATGGCGACAAGATGTTAGCACTTGGATTTTTCCTCTCGTTGTGGAAGGATAGTCGACGGTAACCTTACAAACCAATCTTTAGGAGGAAAGTTGGATTCTTTCCTACTAGAGAGGGATCTCTCAATAGATAAACACAAAGGCCGGGTTAAGAAATAAGTTTTAATTATTATAGCGGTTGAAACAAGTGGTTGTCATTGGGAATGGAGTCAAGATCACAAGTTATACATCAATGACAATGCTTTGCAAAGAATCTCTTCACAGAGGAAGGATAATCACTCTTTTAGAGACAATTTGTTGATTTTCTGGTGGTTAGGAAGAAAAATGAGCATACCATTAATATGGACATCTGAGGATGAATCCAATATTAAATTTAAAGGGAAATGGTTTGTGAATACTTGAAATCAAAGAGCCATAGCATAAAATTATGAATTTTGATTCAATATACGCTTATCCAAGCATGAAAGATAACATAATGGAAAGGAAAAACGGGAAACACAATCACATAAAGAAAAGATAGTACAGACTGCAAAAATAAAAATACGAGAATCTCTGATACAGAAAAACTTGCTTAGCTATGGAACTTTATTTAACTTGAAAACTTTGCTACAAAATAGGTCTCTCTTTCTCACAGGTTTCAACCCTAATTACATTACAAAATCATGATTTTATACATCAAGATTTCTCCTTGAGCTGATAACTACCTACATTCTAAAAATAGGCATCTGTAACTACCTTATTACATATGTCAGTTAAATCCTAACAAACTAATCTTCTAAACTACTTGGAAAATATATTAACATTATTCTAAATAAAGATTTTCTTCAATGTAGCTCGAGCCTTGAAATGAAATTCTTCATTGATATAACATGTTTTCATCTTTCCAAATTTTTCTATGGTCTTCCATTGATCTACATATGGCATCTCTAGACTTTCCATCTCCTTTTCCAATACTCTCAACTCCACATGATCCACATAAGAAATAGGTGGCAGCTGAGCACCAATTGTTCGGAGTGTATTCACTAACTCAAAATCCACTGCCAACTTGTCAATTATAACCTTTCCAAATAAGGACTGAGTCATGTCCTCAAACTTTTTATGATCTAACCTAAATCTAACCCGCAATGCCTGATATTTAGATTGGGAAATGAGCTTACCATCATATTCCCAAAAAAAAGGCAAACCCTTTTGAAACAATGATATGAATGAGCCTTTGAAAGTTTTCACCCGATGCAGCATTATATCTATCTTTGCTTTAATTGTTTCAATATGCATTAGAGGAAATTTCAACTCAAAATGGGCCTTTTAACTTTGATTCAAATTCCATGTAATCATGTGTTAGCCAATGAAATCACTTTAAATTTGAAATACCGTATAGGTCTTAAACACTTTTTTAATATAAATGTGGGGATAGGCATCATAAAAAAAAAACTACTTTTTTTGTTTGTATTTTCAACATATCTCCTCG
Organism: Pseudotsuga menziesii; assembly: GCA_001517045.1. NCBI lineage: Eukaryota > Viridiplantae > Streptophyta > Pinopsida > Pinales > Pinaceae > Pseudotsuga > Pseudotsuga menziesii. The sequence goes on from LPNX011051626.1 coordinate 169,351, forward strand.
TGTTTTAACTCAAATTTCGATCGGGAGAGCTCCTTGGATGCGGAATTAAATTCCGCATCCAACGAGTACCCACTCGGCATATTTTTGACGGACCCCGCTACCCCAAAAACAAGAAATACCTGAAAAACGTGATGATGTCGGCATACTTTTGACGGACCCTGTTACCCCACAAACAAGAAATACCTGAAAAAACGCGATGATGACATCATCATCGCGTTTTTTCAGGTATTTCTTGTTTGTGTGGTAACGGGGTCCGTCAAAAGTATGCCGAGTGGGTACTCGTTGGATGCATTCCGCATCCAACGAGCTCTCCCGATCGAAATTTGAGTTAAAACACGAGGAGATATGGCAAAAATACAAATAAAAAAGTAGTTTTTTTCTTTTCATCCTCCAAAATTAATAAATATTATTTTATTATTTTAACTATTATTTTATTAATTATTTTTAGGAGGCCCACTTTGAGTTGAAATTTCCTCTAATGTTCATGCTTCTCCGCAACTTTCCTGGCCCAAGTGATTACTGCAATCATGTCCTTAATGTCCATTTCTCTTAATTCCTCTTTAGACAAAGTGTTCAGGAATTTTATTGTATTTCTAGTTGTATCCACTGGTTTTCTATTCAAAGCTTCTTTTACAGCTATACAACTTTGTCCCACTACATCAATCACCATTTCCTTATCCTGGAATTAATTCAAATAAGGCCTTATCCAGGTAGCTTATGAAATAATCATGTCCCAAAGGAGATGCCTGTAACCTTGTACTAGTAGTTGTCCTAACAGTTGTTTTACCAATTTGTCATTCATGTTCAGCAATTCCTTATTCTTATTCTCAAATAGTTTCATCTCCTCTTCTTTCTTTTTGGTTGCTTCAACTAAGTTATGATTATGATTCTTCAGTACGATTATCTCTTTGTCTCTTAGGATAACCTATGACATAGCCTGACAATGGCTTCAGTATTTGTTTATGTACTTGGCTTCTTTGTCTATATTGATTTCTTTTTGTTTTTCTCCTCTTTCTTTCTCCAAAATCAACTGGTTTTCATTTAAAACGTCTATTTTTGCAATAAGGAAACATTTTTCCTTTTCCTGCTAACTTTTCTCTCCAATAAGCTTCAACAATTTTTCTGTACAATCATTTAGCTCCTGAGATAATGCTTATTTCTCCTTTTCTAACTCTGTCAATTCATAATCCTGAATTAGTTGAGTTGATGGAATTTTCAATTTCTCTTTTAATAGCTGGATAGTATTCTCTTTTTCAGCAAGAATTTTCTTAGTTGCTTGTCCTTTGTCCACTTCATTTTCCATAGCTAACAGATCTCCTTGAAGCTTCTTAATTTTTTTTTATGCACCTTATTCTCCACCTTTTCTTCTCTCAATTGGTTCTCTACCCTAGACATTGTTGATTGTAGCTTTGAAACTTTCAAGGTAGATTTCATTAGGTCAATGTAAATGGCCTCCCCAGTTTGTTTGTGTGGGTGAATCATGTCAGGTAATAGGTTATCTTTCAAGTTTAGCCTCATTTCAGCAACTCTATTTCTAGTAGCTACTGTTGGATTTAAAGTATTCTTTGCATGATCCTTTACAGTGACTAGAGAAACCTCCTTGCTTGAAATGTTTCTAACCTTTGAATAAAGTTTCAAATATTCTTTTGAAGAAGTATCATTTTCTTGTCTATATATGTCATACAGGTCATTCCTAGATTTGAATCTGTCGTTGGATCCTTCCTATGTCTCTGCAAAATTGTACTCTTGAACTTCAAAAGCTAGGCCTTGGACGTTTTACTTCAATTTCTTGATCCTAGGATCAACTAACTATGTCTCTGATTCTATCCTCTATCTCTTTGATGTCTCTGATCCTTGTTCTTCAACCTCCATAATCTCTAAGTGGCTTCTCTTACCAGTTACTTCAATTTTACTTGGAGTTGGTATAATCATGGCTATTGACTTCACTACAGTTGAAGGATTTACCTGTAAATTACCTGTGTCTTCCACATCTGACTGATAATCCATCAAATTAGCCCTCTCAGCTAATCCCTCAACTTCCTGATGTTCAAAAGATTTATTTTTATTCAATTTCCTCCTCTGAGAAATGATATGATGTGGATAGTAATTAACCTTAGTGGCCTTCATAAAATTCATACCCTATAGAAGACCTTCAATCACAGGGAGGGAGGCCTTATTCTTGATGATGAATGGGCCCACTTTCAAAGGAAAATTAATTTCATAAGCCTTTCTGAAATTTATGAAATGTTCAGTTTCTTTAGTCAGCTTCTGCGTGATGAACTCCAAGGAAAAAATTATGGGTGTTAGGAATGCTAGTAAAACGTATGGTTCATGGACAAAACCATACACTTTAATAACAGTGTGGTCCTTTAGCAAAAACCAATCTCCCACCTTTATGTCAGGAGAAAACTGCAACATCTCCTCCATCTCTGGCAAAACCCTAGGAAGCTTATTCTGAAACATCACTCTATATATCTTTGTCATTATGAGGTTCATGTAATTGAAGGTGTTATTGTTGATTTCTGTAGTAAGCAACATTTCTAGAAATTGCAGGCTCTCTTCATTGAAGAACAAAAACATCCTAACCAAGTAAGGTTGGAATCTAAAATCCCTGGTTGTGTGGAAATTCACCAACTGAGAATGAATATTCTCAGCTAGGAATTCATCGAATTTAAGATAGGGTAACTAATTGGACTATGAATCGGGATGACACATACTCATTTTAAATAGCAGACTCAACAATAGTTATGGGACAAAACTATCAGTGTCTAGACCCAAAAACTGACTTAACAGGGAAATAACCAACTGGGACTCTTCATTAAACATATTGATATCAAAGGGAAAAGGATCGTTTACAACAGGGACATTAGGTTTAAATATTTTGGAGTAAAATAGTTGTTTTTCTTCAATAGTAGCATGTATGAACTATCCAATTAGGTTTTCTTCAATAAAATCTTCCTGGTTTAAGGTAAACGATGGGGGAACTTCAAGGGAATCTCTAATAACCAGGGCATTGACGGGCGAAGTATATTAGACCTAAGGAGTCCATTATTAGTCTTTCAGAAGAGGAATAGTTAGAAGCACACCAGGCCACAAAGTTGGGGAAGTTTAGGGTTTGGTCGGGGAAAAATTATAAAACTATGACTGGTAGACACCGTGCAGATCGGTTCCCTGGTCTTTAAAGGCTTCTAATTTTGTTTTCAGTTGATGTATTGAACCGAAAGAAAATACGCTATCAAATGCATCCCCATCCCTTCAAATGCCTCTTCAAGTTTTTCAAATTCCTAGACCTATGTTTCTACTTTCCCTTCGCCTTACATTTTTAAATACAAATCGGCGGGTTAATACGTGCCTACCTAGTTGATGGCGGTTGGAAAGGTATTCGTCCAACTTGGCTTCCACAATGCATAGATACGTTCTTCTCCAATGTACAAAAGACAAATAACCATGAACACATGCCTTTCTCCCTTTATAATATTCCCCTTTGGTGGTTTCGGGATTGGGAGGACCGGTTTTCTCCTACCGCCTTTCACCCAACGGAATGCTCTTCCGCTCGCCACGTGGAAAGAGGTAAAAATTCTGCTAGGTCAGGCTCCATCCACCTCTCGTGCATGTTGCGGGCGCTAAATCCATCCTTACCGTAGATCTAATCCTCCATTCATTGTGAGTCGTCGATTGTGTCTGCCCTTTAACCCCTTGCCTTTCGTTCTTACGCACAACGTTTTTCATCGTACTCCATATCAATTATCCATCTTATGTGTCCTTTATTTCCACCATCGATCAGGCCTGACCATTAACCCTCTCCACCAATAATTTCGCTAACTTTGAACTTCTTTGTTTCCCGAGCAAGTTCTCCCAATGGATCCGACCTCCATCGTCGATCTATCCACTGCGCCAATCTTAACCATTAAACTTTTCACGATATACCATAAGCGCTTTTTCCTTCATTAGTTACCTTAAAGCTTTAGCATATGGTTTTATGGACAAATGAAAACCATGGTCTCTACTTAGGCACCCATTTCATCACCCCCTCGATCATATTATCAAAACTTGCATATATAAGCTATGTTTTTCGCCTTAAGCCCTTTCCTCTTGCCTGTAACCAAAATAGTGCTAACGCATGCTCTTAATAATGTCGTGGTAGAGATGGAAGGCATCAAGAAATTTACCATATATGATGAATGTTGTAGCATTAGCTAAGATAGTTGCATGACTATGTGACTTATGTCTATATGCATGAATATTTGTCATTATTAATATGTTTTGAAAAATTATGAAATGTTTCTAATCATGCAACTGAATTTGACTTGTAGGAAAGATTGTGTACAAACACCTACAAGAAAAGAAGATGAGACTTGTTTCGAAGAACAAGTGATGACGATTCATCCAAACACTCAAAGAAGATTCTAATCCAACAAAATGAAGAGGTACCCGAAGTTCCCAGGGTCAGAGACATCGTGACAGAAGAAAAAGCTTTAGAAGAATATGATAATCATAATATCACCGAGTCACAGAGAGAGGTAGATCCACCTCAAAAGGTGAACACATACAAGAGAAGACCAGCTTGGGCATGAGAGGTCATCCAAGATGAAGAAAAGTATGGTGCTCCAGACGAGACTTCCATAGAAAGTAAGAGGCCTACACACTCCAGTTATGTGGCATTGTTGTGTGACATCATTGATGCATATCCTTCCTGTTATGAAGAAGCAACCGAGAAGAAAGAATGGGAGGAGGCTATGATCGAAGAGTGCCGGTTGATCATAGAGAATGATGTTCTAGATGCGGTTCTGAGACCTAAAGGGAAGTCCATAGTACAAGATCAAGCATCCAATAGATGGCAACATCGAGAAATACAAAGCAAGGTCTGTGATTTCTCTCAGAAAGAGGGGGGAGATAATGGCGAGACATGTTCCATTGACCAGATGCACTTCTCCAGTGAAGTAGAAGTGCATATCAAGCAGAAAACCACATGTGCATAGAAGGCTTTATACGAGCTGAAAAGGCACCCATGGGATAACACATACTGAGTTACATGAGGAGCTTGAGGATCACCTAAAGTGATGGAGATCTCAACCTTTACTACAAGGTTGAAGATGGAAGCCTACAAAGGACGAGAAGCTCATAGAAGGGTGTAAGAAGAACGTTCAACAAAGTTTGAGATGGAGGATCTTGGTATCTAGTAACCTAGAGAGATAACATAGATGGATACATAAAAGTTCAGTAGTAGAGAATGCTACCTGTCACTCCAGTGCATAATGTCCTAATGCAAAGAGTACAGGATACAGAGGGAGGATGGTGTTCCACTTCAGAGGGAGTGACTATAGTAGATCTGAGTTTGAAAATCTTGACATGATTCTTGGGATTAGAGGTGTGGCAGAATCTAGAGGAGATTTCCCTTGGTTAAAGAAAATATGTGGTCATGATCTTGAAACAGTTTTAGATGTTGGATTGCGAGGCTATGGATACACTGATGGCATCGAACTTGAAGTTGTTGTGTGATCCTACATCAGAGACAATTGATGCCATCGTCTACAGGAAGATGATCGGTTTGTTGATGTACCTGACAAATACAAGGTTGGATATATGTTTTGCGGAGAACACTTAGTGCCAGTACATGGTGGAGCCGAGACTTGTTCACATGGTTGCGGCAAAGCACATGATGAGGTACCTGGAGGGTACAATCGAGTATGGCCTTAGATATGTGAGAGACGTAGAGGATCTGCCTATAGGGATAGGTTGACTCTGAATGGGATGGTAGTGCTACAGATAGGAATAGCACTTCAAGGTGCTACTTCAGCTTGAGGTCTGGCATGATTTCTTGGTGCAGCAAGAAGCAGACAAGTGTAGCGCTTGTTCAACAAGTTATGAGGCAATGTAGCTTTGGAAGCTACTTATGGGATTGTTCAGTGTTAAGTTAGAGATGACATTGAGATCTGATATCACTATATCTTGGTTATGGTGCAGTGAGGAGCAGGGAAGCTCCAATACATAGCAACAGACAAGTAGACAGCCGATGTTTTTACCAAGCCATTAGCAAGAGTAAAGTTCGAGTACTTCAGAGAGAAGCTTGGTGTTATTTAGATCAATGTTCCTCAAAAGAGGGAGTGATATGAAATGTTCAGAAGACAGGTGCACCGAGGCTATACCTACATGGAGGGAGACGCATGTGGTCCGAAAGGACATAATGTATCTAAGATACTCCTAGGTTGTACCCACATGTATGGAGATGCAAGTTGACCGAGAGAGTCGTAATACATTTGGGTTGTACCCACTTGGTGGGAGATGCAGATGTTCCTGGACTGTATACACTTGGTGGGAGACGCAGGTTTACTGAGAGAGAGTTGTAATGCATCTGGGTTATACCCACTGGGTGGCAGATGCAGATGTTCCTAGGCTATACCCACTTGGTTGGAGATGCAAGTTTACTGAGAGAGAGTCGTAATACATCTAAGTTGTACCCACTGGTGGGAGATGCATATGTTCCTGGGTTGTACCCACTTGGTGGGAGACGTAGCTTGATTGAGAGAGAGATGTAATACATCTGGGTTGTACCCACTGGGTGGGAGACGCAGATGTTCCTAGGTTGTACCCACTAAGTGGGAGACATAGTTGTCTGGTGGACATGAAATATGCACCTGGGATGCTCTCCATATGGACGATGTCGTGTATGCTCTAGGGTTGATCTCCATGTGGTGGAAGACACAGGTTGTCATGGGGACGTAATGTAGGCATACAAGATGATGAGATGATTTGGATATGATGGAATGACAATAGGAGACGTAGGTTATTGCTTGGGCGATGTAAAAGGAGGTCGTGGGTTGTACCTACTCGATGGCTTGCTCGTAGAGATGTTGATGGAGTCCTAGATGGGATCTAGGCCTACATCCAGCATGAAAAAGGGTTGGCTCTATAGAACTTTTGAGGACGTATAGATTCGAGAGATGTCACTAGCCAATGGGCGACGAGATGAGAGTTGTTGCAGCCGATATAATGATGATGATCTAGAGTGATAATGATCCAATGATGATCCGATGAAGATGTTCCAGTGATGATACCCGATGTCCAGAGATTGTGTCCATTTGTGGTGATGACTGTGTCAAAGGAATACCTTGTTAAGAGGGAGTGTTGTTGAAAATGTAACTTTGAAAGATATTCTTCATTGTATTATTTGTATTATTATTATTATTGTATTTTATTGCATTTTTATTGTACCTATTTCGGGGTTGCTTTCCCCTCCGATCAAGGATGTCATTATTGTAATTGTTCATGTAAAGAGTCGAGGTAAAACCTTCATTGTAAGTCGAGGCAATAGCTCCCAAGAAAATAATGTAAAATATATTTTGGGTCTCCCACAAGGATAGGTCGACCCGATCAAGTCCAAAGGTCGGCCCTGTTGGACCAAAAGGTCACACACATGATTAGTATAAATAGGGAGGTGCCCTCCCTCATTTGGACACACTGCAAGCTCAAACAAATTCGTTACAAAGAAGAGAAAGACAAGTTCTCTAGTGAAGAAGAAGAAGAAGAACCCAACTTATCTTTGGGTTTTCTATCTTCGTCTGACATTGTACCAAGTGACAACTCTATACTGAAGAAGTTGTTGGGTTTTCTCCCGTTTGGGTTTCCCAGGATAAAATTCGTTGTGTTGCACGTGTCTATCTTTTAGTGATCCCATTGCATATGGTTATGATGTTATGATGCTAAATGTTTTAAGATATTGAATAACCATTAAAACTCTCACACAAGATATAGAGAGAAAGATAATTGGATTGTGGTTTAGGAGTGAATTTGCATTCTAATATCGGTGGGCTTGCTCTTCCCCTGCGTGGGGTCTATGGTTTGTGGCTTTGCCAGCTTGGTGCACATGTCCACACATGCTCTCATTATTATAGCCTATGAAAATGAGGCCATATTATTCCTAAATTTTCATTACATAACATTATTTCTCTAAAAATATATAATTCAATATTTCCAATTTATAGGTTTATGAATTTTGAAGACACCTTTCCAACTCACAACCAATCCTTGAAAATATCTATGGTCTAAAACTAATCATTTATTACAAGATAATGTTATCATTAATATATCAATTGGAATATCCCATTTATGAGGTATATTATTAATAAAATAGTACTTTGGATTTATACCATTTATGATGTATATTATTAATAAAATAGTACTTAAAAATAGTGTTGTGACATGATGATTGTATTTTCTGTCATTAATAGAAAAAGATGCTTTTTTAATATTATGTAGAAACCAACTAATTCACAAAGCAACGCAATGGGTCAATATCATTGAAAATTGATGATATTAAATAAATGTCTCAATAAAGAACAGGCTAATTGCAACTCAAGCTCATGATGAACCTAAAGGTCTGAAATATTACATGTCATCAATCAATCCTAGTAAGTAAGCCCTAATGATAAAAGCTAAGTCAATTTATGACTTGTATTTTTTTTAACAGAAAAAAAAACTCTTGTATTTTAAAGCAGCTGAAGCTCATGATGAACCTAAAGATCTGAAAGCTTACATGTCATCAATCCATCCTAGTAAGCCCTAATGATAAAAGCTAAGTCAATTTATGACTTGTATTTTTTTTAACATAAAAAAACAACTCTTGTATGTTAAGTGTCTTGTATTTATTTTATCAGGAAAAAAATCAGATTTCTTGCAATTTAGGACTATTGTATTTTTTTTTCAAACAGAAGCAGAAAAACACTCTTGTATTTTAAAAGCGAGATTTCTTGCAACTCAAGATCAATAGGTATTCCAAAAGCCTGAAATTTACACATTTCCATTTATCTGAGTGAGAATGCCCTCGGGGTTCTTTTGTAGGCAGGGTTCGGCTCCACACTGAGTCAAAACCCCCACTATCCAGACTTGATGCCCTCGAGAACATCAAATATATTGTAACTAAAAAATAACACCCTCCTGAAAATAAGCCAACCAATATGAATATTTTCACTTCTTAAAAAATATTATTTTTTTTAAAAGCGAGCTCTCTTGTACCTCGAAGTCTGAGTGAAGCATGGAAAAACCCTGTAACAACTAAGCGAAATGAAAGCCTGTTAAATGGAAATGTTAAAAACGGTAGAAGCTGATTCCATAGACATTACAAAACTGATCATACTGGATTTAAATTCCTCTGGGTGAATCTCTATTGCCAACCGTATGCTGTATTACCAATAATTGACCAAATGGCGCTACTCCAGAATAATTATGAACACTTGGACAACAATGGCTGTATGATATAAATTCACAATTCTTCCTTGGGCTTACTTGCTATGCATTACATGGAATGAACATCCCACCCACAAATTATAAGTGGTGCCTGTCCATTTTGAGAGTAGTCTGGCTTGATTGTTTCTCATGGTGGTTGTAGAAACCGTTGCCTGGTAGTTTTTGGAAATCAAATTGGCATATGCGCAGTATTTTTATCTCTATCCATTTTATTTGCATAGTGGCTTTCTTCTTGCAAAGAAAAGAGGCCAATACAAAATTTATCTAGCTTGCACATGCTGAAGTGGAAACTTTGTATAAGTATCAATAGACTGCCCAAAGCTTCCAATTGCATCTTCTATAGAGCTCATAAGTCCCGAGAATCCATATGAACCTGGAATATGCAAGACAAAGCTAAGTGATTGCATGATATTCAAAACCTGTAAGAGTTCTTCTTCCTCTTGTAAGCCATTTTTACAAATTAGTTAACCATTAGTTATTGGAGTTCTTGTTCATAAGCCACTAAATTGGATTATTGTCAGAGGAGAATGTATAAAGTTATGGCATTACCAGCGGAGCCATATCAATAAGACTAGTCTTTCAACTTCCTGATGCTACAAATAATTCTTTTAAATACAAACTGAAGAATAAGCACAACTTTCTAATAAGCAATAGCATAATACTCACTGGACGAAGTTTCAGTTCACCACGACTTCTGGTGGTCAGTTCGTCCAAGATTTCTGCGTCGCCAATAATTTCCTTAATGCTATCCACCCTGTTTACTCGAGGTGTCCGGGGTGTCCGTGGTGTTCGAGGTGTATCAAGCTCCTGTAGTTTAATCCAAGAAGAGATTATAAGAAACTTCATATACCAACCTAATACACACAAATTCATTTTCAGAAGAGCATTATCTGAAAGAAGGGGCAATTCAATGGGAGAACACAATGTTACAAAAGTCATATTGGACTGGGAGGAGCTTTACAAATTTTATTGTTGGACTCACGATCGCCGTTAGACCAAAATCCACAGGTATTAATATCTGCCACAGCCGCCAGAGTTAGGATCTTGGGAGGCGATTAGTCCATGTTACGAAACTCATGGGAAGCGTTGAACCCAATGTCCAACAATCTCCTCCCCCAACTCGAGCCGGGTGAGTTTCGAAGTTCGAACCCTTGACCTGTTGCTCTGATGCCATTTGTTGGACTCACGATTGTCATTAGACCAAAACCCGCAGGTATTAATATCTGCCACAATTGCTAGAGTTATGATCTCCGGAGGCGATTAGTCCATGTCACGAAACTCACGGAGAGGGTTGAACCCAATGTCCAACATTTATGTCCCTTGCTGCCCAAATTATAGAAATACCTAAACTTTCCCATGTTGTTGTTGCCACTTTCTTTCACCATCATGAAAGTACAAGATTGTTTTAAGCAAAGTAGAAGTGTTTCTATGAGATAAGTTTCAATATTGATTTTCAGCCTTGCCTGAGATCAACTAACTCCATGCTTATGAGGCAACCACTTTCTCGCCATTGTGCTTGGAGGTCCAAGCCATCGGCTTATAAATTTTGGAGATACAATTGGTGGGATGCCTCATGAAAAGACCTTTTTTAAATCCTTAGAAAAAAAGGGATTTTGATCTTGAGTTTTTTCTTTAGAAAAAAAGGGATTTTGATCTTGAGTTTTTCCTTTAGAAAAAAAGGGCTCTTGGTTTTTCCAACAAAGGGTTCAAGCATATGCCCAAGTAGAGTAAAAACCCTAACTTGATCCCCTTGCTCATGAATTTATAGTTGTTTTGAAGAATTTTTACTCTCATTTATTGAGAAAACCTGAAACAATTGAAAAGAGATGCATGAACGGAATAGTCCTAAGAATTAATTGCCATATAAAGGTTCTTACCCGAATTGAGAGACTCAGATCACGACGGGGAAACGCTGCACTTTCCTCATACTCAGCTGCATCCAGTTCTGACATGTACTTTGATTCAAATATCTTTGGAAGAATGTACTGTCTGATTGGTATCAATAGAAAGAAAGGAAGAGGGAAAAGTATCCCTGCTATTGGTATCCATGTAACCCCAAAACATAACAGCAAATAAATGAACTGAAATATGGTAAAGAGAGCAATGATTTTAAATGGCACTGTTTCCACAAATGATGCATGCAAATCCTCAAGAATCCTGCATGCACATCAAACATTGCAATTTCTCAGGTCCGTACCAGAGGAACTGAAAAGAAAAACATATTTTGTATAAATAGTAGATGCAGAAACCCATCTATTCTATTCTATGGAAAATTTTGATTGATAAAAGCAACTGTTTGGTAATTCCAAATACTTCAAAGAGCGTCTTGCTTTTTGGTAAGGCATTCTAAAAATTGGGCAACTGTGGCTGAGATGGATGCCCACAACTATTTGAAGGTTTAGAATAGTAAGTTCTGGAACTCACTTGTATCTCCGAGTTGGAGCAATGAAGAGTAGAAGCAATCTTTCCCAGAATTGATTTCCTGGTAAACTTTCTATTGCCATGTAAGCAAAGTAACCCCATAACACAGACGTAGGAATCTTTTTTATTACAGGCATGAGGCCCACTGATCCACCCACAAGAAGGGACTGCATCAAGTTGCTCAGTCGTTGTTCTTTAACCCTCACTGGAAGACATGCCTCAATATGCTTTTCAGGGTCAAAAGCATCCCCATCCTTTTCATCTTCTCTACTCCTCAAGACTATTGCTTTCAAATCTTTCAGTTCATTCAAATCCTTCGATGCCTACAAGGGAATTGAGGCATTTTAAATTTAGGTGGGCAGCTCTTTCTAGCCATCTCAAATTCAAGAAAGGAAACAGAGCAGCAAAGGATAACACTCACTGGCCCCTTCTGTTCCATTTCGACAAAAACTTCCTGCATGTTGCCATAAATCTCTAATGTACTGGCTTGTTCTTGAATACTTTTCTTGGCACTTTCTACCATTTTTTTGCGGATCATCTGCAAAAGCACACACCCACATCAGACAACTGTGAAAAGACTCATAAAAAAATCAACAAAGAAAATATCCCTTTTGCCTTACTTTTTCAAACGAGTTCAAAGCAGAGTTGAGCCTTCTGAATAAGAAACCAAAATGCTAACTCATCAAACGCTACAAGCATGGAGGAGATCAAACAACCCTGCCGCTTCAGGACCGCAAGGCTTTTGGTATGCATGGGGGACTGTGGCAGAACACCGTTGGAAGGGGGAAGTCCAAGAAGTCCACACATCAATACCTGCATCGGAGGGATTTTGGTTATATGGCAGTTAACAGTTTGTAACCCCATAAAATGTAGAATATCACAGTCAATTTATAGTAAATAAGAAAAGTTAAATTTGAAGTTTAAAAACTGTCACAATCAAGAGACTACAGTGCAGTGTTTACCCACAAGATTGTGGTCTATTGGCGCGAGGAGATCGGGCTTGTATAAATGTGGAAACCCATGTTCAAATCCCTAAATGGGTATGATTGTAAATATGGTCTTGTAAATATAAAAAGTATCTCTAAAAAAAAACCTACAGTGCAGATCAGATGAAATCCTACCGGTATAACCGACTGCATTACAAAACATTTGTAAATTGTAATCTAATAAAATCTTCTCCATGTTCTCGTTTCATAAAAACAGGGAAAGAAGTCAAAGAATCAGCACATAATTCAAGAATCAAGGCTAGCTCAGTGGGATCAATTCGAACAGACTGTTTCAAGGTGGAGTTTGAGTCTAGTACGGCTGAAGTTTGAGTCAGGCTGTGTTCCACTAGGTTACCAGCTGCTATTGTGACTGGTGGTTGTGTTCCACTAGGTTCCTCACTGCTATTGTGACTGGCGGTTGAGCTGCCTTCCATCAGGATATTCCAGGGAAGAAAGGGGAATTCTGTCAGATTTTCCTTAAAAAAAATCAGGATTCAGGGTTAACAGCAGAACCCACCATAATCCCTAGCAGGAGCATGTCATAATGATAAGCTGATGGATTCTTCAGATTGAAGTCCTTCTGTTGTGCCATTTGGGATGCCACACTATGATCAAAGAAATAGAGTCCAGCTATCATAATGGCAGGTATGAGTGCTGCTAAAATGTACATTGGGGGTACGTTAAGCATGTCCTGCAAAATAAAAATTCTTGAACTATCAGCTGAGTTTTGCTAACCAAGTCACGCTAAATTTAGAGGATAATGAAATATATTATATGCCCTATGTGGCAGAATCATTTTTGTCCTAAAAGCTTTCTCATTACCCTAATAACCGTCCAGTTAGATGAAGCTCCAGGAGCCCATGGGTTAGGACTGAAGAGTCTTCTTGGGATGCCAGCAGGCACTTTATCTGATGCAGAATATGAGACTGCTGACCATACTAAAATCATCACCGGAACTCCATAGTCTGCAATGAAACCTCTCAACCAACCTGTGGATAACATCCAGTGGGTTACTGAGTTCTCATGAAAAATGAATGCATGATAATCATTGATCGGTGATCAATACCTAAAAACCTCTTGGCACCATTTCACCTGTATGAACAACCATGACAAGCAGGATATTTCTTCAATGCCCTTAGATCTCTCGATTTGACTATGGTTCTCAAATACAGAATGCATTGGAAAAATACAGATTAGGGAATTACCTGTGCCATATCGCCAAGCGCGAGCCCTTCTACTTTTCAAGGCAGTAATCAGCAGACCAAACGATAACAGTAGCCCAAATAAGCCATTCGCAAAGAGCCATGGATATTGATACACTTCATTCTGGGGATTCCCCTGTTTTGGAACACGGAATTCTCCAACCACACCCTGAACACAAACAGAAGAGTCATTAAACGGGGAGTATTAATGTGGAATGAAATCCCATCATGCAGATATCCCATTGCAGTAAGAAAGTATTTAGGACATCACATAGATCGCAACCACAAAACACAAAACGAAAAAAACCCAAAACGTATGACACTATAACTGCAAGGGTTTCAGTACTAAAGTGAGCAAGAATGCTATAACAGGACAGGACTCCCACTATAGCAGATGAAAGTTCTCCAAAACTTATAAAAGCAATGCTGCAAACACTGTACCCAGAAACAGAAATGCCCCTTACCTTAATGGCTTCTTGCATGAACAGGACAGCGATCAGCATCCCAAAGAGTTCTCCAGCTACTCTTGTAAATCTACTGATGATTGAACAAGCCCCCAAAATTGCAAGAAGACATAGCAGGAGAGATGTCCAGACACAAGCCCTGCAAACCACCCAACCCTTATGTTAAGAATTTCAACGTTCCCTAATATTGATAAACTTCATACCATAGGCTTTCCGATGCTTACCATCCAGCCCATGCGAGAAACAGACGTTGCCCTAAATCACTTCTGTTTTTAGCAAAATTGTACATATATGTATACATAAGAACAGTAGGCTCTGCAACTCCCAAGATTAGCAATGGCTGCCCACCTAAAATGGAATGGATTATCCCACAAAGGGCAGTTGAAGCTAATGTCTGGACAGCACTTAAAGTCCCATCTACAGGATCCAGCATATTAAACACACATCAGCACATGTTGAAGCAATGTATAAGGATTTACCTTAAAGAAAACCTCAGTTGAATACAATCTATTTGTAACATTACCTGTATCTCTGCCAAGTTGTTCCCCAAATGCTATCACGGGAAGAGCAGAAGCGAAGAAAATGTAAGCGGTAGGAGCCAATATCCTGTGCATACACACACCAAAAAACCTCTGAAATCAATAGCCATTGTTAGCAAGGCTTGCGAAATGGAATAACCGATGTGGGTGTGGACGGTGATTTGAACCTGAATCGTGCTGTGAATCCGCCGATCCAGTCCTGCTTGTAGCATGGCAGCCTTCCTCTGGTATCGTTGATGATTCCCCTGAAAGGAGCGTTAGATGCAGCAGCTTTCTCCATTGTTAGATTTGATAACTGGCAGCAGAGAAATGACATTTATTCACAGAGATAATGTATTTGGGATCCAGGGCATAGATTCGATGTCGCTAGTGGTTTCCTCGGCAACTGCGCACATGGACATGAATCAACGAATGTCCTCTGGCGACTGGACCCCATGGCGGCGAACTCGTGAGTCGTAAGGTCTATAATGGTCAAACATTGCTTTGAAAATTCCCATCGTTCCATTCGGTTAATGCCAAGTGGCAAAGTCAACATGTGATTTGAGGTGGCAGTAATCGTATTTGTCTCATCAGATACACCATACATGGGATACGTAAAGAGATCCAGCTGAATATATTATATTGCATTTCATATAACGCGGCAACATCTTTTTCTTAGATTTCCATCCTGTTTCTGCTTTTTTACATTTTGTTTTTATTTTCCCGTAAATGAAACTTATGGGAAGAGTTATCTATTGAGTTATAGAGTATTTAATATGACTACATAAAGTTTGATGATCATTAGATTTTAGAGATCTTTAAAGAAGGTGTAAGCTATACGTTTTTGTCTTTATTTGATTTTCCAATTAAAATTTAATTTATGAAAAATGGAAAAGTGCAAAACTTAGATTGATTAGTCCATATTTTATTTTAAGTATATCGTCATGAAATTTGATGGTATCATGGTATTTTAATAGGCAAATATAATTAAAATATTGATATTATTTTTTATTTTGATTAGTTAAAGTTAATTTGAGAGTTTTGAAGGATGATTTTTTTTTTTTTATTGGTTTTTGGGTGTTTTTGGTCATAAATTTTTACCTAATTTTCAAAACAGTCAAACACATTATTAAATCTCACAAAGTGTGGGTATCTTTGTGTGTACGTTAAGATTTTTCTTTTTTCTTTTTTTTTTTCCAAGGAAAAAATTCGTAAATATATTATTCACTTTCAGTAGATGGTCCGTTAGGTCCATTGTACAAAATAAGCCAACTAAAAGTTGTCATTACATCGATATTTGCCTCAAAAAGAGTACACAATATCTAAACAGATCATAAGATAACCAACTGTTTAAAGTTGTTATAACAATCATAAAAATACCTCATAAAAAGCATTTACAGTTCATCAATCAAAAACAAGTCTGATCATAGCAGACTTTTTTTCATCATTCCTGATAAATCAGGTCAGATATGAAAAAAAAAATGTAGATGGTGATCATAAGCATTGTAACCCAGAGCATCACTAGCTGGCTAAAATAGACTCTGAAGGCATGTGCTGGTAGTTTTTGTAATGAGCTGGAAAAAGACACAGCATCAATAATTTGGCATCCAAGCCATCCACTGAGAAATATCCAACTGAAAAAAATAATCCTATATAGCCCATAGGTGAAAATAAGAGTCCTATATAGCCCACAGGTCATGCTCTCGGAAATATGCGTATAATCACCTATGAAACATAAATCAGCCGTAGCATCATATATCCATAGTATCCATCATAGTCCATCATGAGATCCATCATAGTTCAGCATGATATCCATCATCCATAATCAGCCGTAGCATCATATATCCATAGTATCCATCATAGTCCATCATGAGATCTATCATAGTTCAGCAAGATATCCATCATCCATAATCAGCCGTAGCATCATATATCCATAGTATCCATCATAGTCCATCATGAGATCTATCATAGTTCAGCAAGATATCCATCATCCATAATCATAGTTCAAAATAAAATCCAACAAAAAAAAAACCAGAAAGGCCCAAGCATATAGCCTCCATTCCAGCATGTAAATCATAAAGCCTCCCATGAAATACATGCTCATATAACCTGTTTAAAAAACCTGAAAAGTTTCCACCAATGAAGAACCTCTCTGATCACCTATAATCCAAGATCCCTCAATAATGCTGCCACCTGCTTTGGCCAAACTATCTGCTTTAAAATTTCTTTCCCTATATATGTGTTTGAAGGACACATAATCCAGACTGTCAGCTAAACAATGAACATCTTGAAGAATCACGGCTAATTCAGTATTTTGAAGCCGATATTTACCTGTTGCCCAGTTTATGACTAACTGAGAATCCCCGAAAACTTGAATTTTATCCAAGTTATACATCCTAGCCAGCTTAAGCAGAAGCTTGAGTGCACAAATTTCTGCATAATTATTAGTTCCCAGGCCTAATCCTGCTTTGAATGAAACAGAATGGATATCAGATAAGAACACTATACCTCCAGCCCCACAAATTAATGGATCCCCAACTGCAGACCCATCAAAATAACCCCATGCAAACGATTGATCAATGGATTCCACAAAAATAGATCTAATAGACACCACAGGTGAAATCTGTGGAAAGTTCTTTATCAGACCTAAACTGGAACTTGATACTTGAGCAGGAGTAGTATACAGATCCTCAAAACATAACCTATTTCTTGCATTCCAGATAAACCAGAGTACAATAATAGGTAAGGATTTGACTGAAACCACATCTGGACTACAGCACCAGTTTTTAAAACATTCAGACAAAGAATCCCCATACCATATATTATTAAGTTTCAGATGAATCTCAATAATTGACCAAACTGATTGAGTAAAAGGGCATTCTACAGCAATGTGATAATTGGATTCACCGCTCAG
>LPNX011051651.1:0-72214 GCA_001517045.1 Pseudotsuga menziesii
TTTGAATTATTTTCTCCTTGGTTCTTTCTTTAACCTGCCCCCAACCCTCTCGTCAAGGTTACTAGGATTTAATATCCTGCTAGAGCGTCTTGTGTTGGGTTAAGTTTTTTATCCATTAGTTAGCCCTTTGTTAAGTTGTGTCATTGCATTTTTATCATCTAAGTATTTTCACTTAGATAGTTTAACTTTTAAAAGTCACGAGGTGTTGTCTTGGTGGGGCCTTGGCCTTGAGCTCCTCACCGAGACAAGTACAATAATATGAACAATTACAAAATATTCCAGGTCATAGGAGAGGGACATTACACAAATCCTGCTACCATGTTAGGAAAGGAACAACTCTTACATATTACCATGGGAGGAGCCAATACTGCCACCATGTCAGAAATTCATAGCACTTATATCTTACCATGGGAGGAACTAATCATGCCACCATGTTAGAAAGGAAAAACACTTACATATGACCATGGAAAAAAACAATATTTCCATCAGGTACATCAATGACCTAATCATATGACGATACATTGTGGCATCAACCATCTGTCATGAAGATTCACTTAATAGCTTCAGGTTTGATGCCATAGGTTTATACAAGGCCTTGGATTCCATCATCCCGAACGTCTTCAGAATCTCTACTCCATACTTCCCTTTTCCAAGGGGGATTCCATCCACATTCTCCCACACCTCCATGCCTAAAAAGTAGTGCATCATACCCAAGTCTTTCATCTTGAACTCGGAAGCAAGTCTCCTTCTTGCAATTTTAATGAGTTCCTCTTTTCCTATCAGGAACAAGTCATCGACATATAATAGGAGCATCACTGGTCTTTCACCTTCAACCCTGAAGTAAAGGTTGGAATCCTCTTTACTCTCAGTAAAGCCTAGAGCCACCAGTAATCTTTCCATTCCATTTTATCATGTCGAAACTCAAGATCTTCTGTAGACAATCCCTCTGAGACACTCCCTCTGAAGCGGAGTATCATACGCCCTCTGTCTTTCATACTCTATGTATTGAAACATTATGTAATGGAGTGATAAGTAGCTTCCTTTGATACTAATACTCTATGTATCCATCTATAGTCACTGTATATGAAGATCCTCTATCTTGAACCTTTTTAAAATTTCTTCTTCCACCTATCTATGAGCTTGTCATCCTCTATAGGATTTCATATTCAAGCATGTAGCAAAGGTTAAGATCTTCATCACTCTAGGTGATATTCAATATCCTCATGTATGTGTTATCCCATGGGTACCTTCTGATCTTATACAAGGCCTTCTTTATTTCTTTGCACACATGAGTCTGATTGTCTGATTGTCATGTGTCCTGACTTCTAGTGGCTACAAATTTCTCTTCGTAGTATATGCCTTCTTCCTATGAGAAGCCTCATGCTATGAATATTTCCTTGTATCTGATCATATTGTCATCTAGTGCATGCTAGAACTTATATATCCATATGGAATATACTATAGACTTCCCTTCAGGTCTTCAACATCACATTCTAGTCATCATTCTTCATTTTGGATTATTAGAGTGAATCTTGAACTATCATCACTTGTTCTTTGGAACAAGTCTCATCCTACTTTTTCTTGTAGGTGATTATGCGCGATATTTCCTACAAGTCAAATGCATCAGTTGTATGGTTAGAAACATTTCATAAGGCATATTCATAATGGAAAATTATTATGCATAAAGATATAATCATGCAACTATTTTAGCCAATACAACATTCATCCATATCGCACAGAAACTTTCTAGATGCCTTCCATCTCTTCCATGGCATCATTGAGATTGTGCACTAATACAATATGTCAGTAAATAGGTTTCATTCTAGATAAGTAGTAATGGAGAGTTGTATAGAACCATGCGATACTTACCCATAACATGCATATTAGTAGTATACTGTCAA
Organism: Pseudotsuga menziesii; assembly: GCA_001517045.1. Lineage (NCBI taxonomy): Eukaryota > Viridiplantae > Streptophyta > Pinopsida > Pinales > Pinaceae > Pseudotsuga > Pseudotsuga menziesii. Next base: position 1,902 of record LPNX011051651.1, read on the forward strand.
TAATGAAAACATTCTATCATGCATAACACATCAACTAAATATAAACAAATGCATAACAAAATAATATCATGAAATCACAATTGAATACTTATCTTTATTCATTTCATGGGTAGAATCCTTCTTGATCCTTCAGCTTCATCATCGTCTTCATTAATAACAACATCATTTCTTATCCAAATGCTAACATGGATAAGATGTTCTTCAAGAGTTGAGTCCTTTATATTACTCATTTCTTGAGGGATATTCTTTGGATTCTGAGAGCTTGAGCTTTAGTTGCTCCCATTTTATCTTCTCTTATTATGAGTTGAGATTCTTCTTGTGTGTGCTCTTCCCAGAAACTGCTAAAGGTAATCACTTCCTTCTGGCACACATTCATCAAATGAATGAATCCCATGATCCTAGGAGACCATTCAAGGTTGTTAAAACAATATCTTATTCTTCTTCGATTGCTTCGTCATAGCATCAAACACTTCCTTTTGGTGTCTTCAAGGATGACACATGAGGAATGAGATGATATTTAATAGAATCTGCAATGATTCTCTTGGTTGTATCCTTAGCCTCAAATCCCGCTGGCTCTTATAAATTATTTACCGAAATACTTATCTAAGTAAATTTCTTCTTATTTATATTCTTCCCTTCAAATAGCTTGTTCAAGGAATCAAACATCTCTTTAGGTGTATTTAGGGAAGACACTTGTCATATAAGGTGATAGAATCAGACATAATCCTCTTGGCCTTGACCAAGTTCTTCTTGTGTAAGGATTTATCCTCATCTCCCTCTAGAACTCGAACCCCTCCACTTATGTAGGTGTCCAATTTATTTTCTTCAAGAATTGGTGAGATCCTATATTTCAATGCTTGGAATTTCTTAGCTTCACCAATATTGTCATCAATCCGGTGTGATTAGTCATTCTGAAATGAGAACCTTAAGTGTAAATAGCAAAAAATTAGATCTTGTCTATTTTAGGTATCCATCCTCGTTCGAGACCTCATTGATCTCGGGTTTGTTAGAGAAACCCTAATTTTCAAAACTTAGAATTTTAAAATTCTGATTGGATAGAAACATGGGACTCTTCAAGGCGAGATGTCTAATGTAATCCTTTTCTGAAAAACAATGTAGGGAAGCTCCCGGAACAAGAAGCTCTAGTTTTCCAATTTCTTCTTGATAAATGTTTGATATTGTTTCTGCGGTATCTCCAAACGTGTTGCTCTTATTTGTCTAAAATTTAGTACTAAGGTGTCCACGGCTATTGTATTTCCAAAACCATAGGTTTGAGCAGAATTGGTTTCATGAATTTGGACTTATGAGAGTTTTCCTAAGGTGACTTGTTTCAGGACTTTTCAACATAGCGAACTTGTACAGACTTCCATGTGTCACTGTTTCACCTTTGGGGTATACAAATTTTACAATAGAATTTAAAACCAGTGCCCTATGTGGAACATCTTGAAGAACTCCATTTGGACCTTCGTAGCCCGAGATATATCAATGTTCCCTAGGTGTCTTGTTTAGGAATGAATCCACGGAGAGGTTGGAACCCTGATTTGGACGAAATATATCTCTCAGAATATAGCGAATCTGAGGCTGAATGTTTTACAAAGGGTACATCAAGAATTTATCTTCGTCCTTTAAACATTTTGGATCATGATCCTTCTCCAATCTCTATATATAGCGAATGCACGAAAATGACAAGTTTTATTCTTTTAGGGTTTTCTAGTGCGGGGTCAAATTAGGGTTTCAATTTCCTCAAGTTTTACCCAATCAAAAATATATATCTTGGTATATAAATTTCAATTTTGAGGAGGAGACAAATCCTATGCTAGGATCACTCAAAAATTTCTCTTCTGTGAAAAGCCCTAACTTCTTGTAGTAGTGACACCTCAAAAACTGAAAAAATGCCCAGAATCAACTTCTGCTTCGACAGAAAGATGTGCCCTTCAGTGGAGAGTTAGCCTAGCCTAATGTTGTTGATGATCCATGCAAAGAGACCCAAAAAGTAAGAATCCATAGCTTCTACAACTGCATAGTGTTTTCTTCTCAGGTTAGCTCTCATACCATGTTAGATTTGTTTATGTTATCATTTAATCAATATGATCTAGGATCTTATGTAAGAGAATAACATGCACAACAATAATAAAAAGAGACTAGAGACACAAATAATTTTCCTCGAGGAAACCATAAAGGAGAAAACCTTGCAACTTCCTCATATATAGAATGAGCACTAATAGAAAAAGTAAAACCCAAAAAATAAACCTGATCTTCGACAGTTGTTCTCTCTCTCAGTTGTGTGAGCTCCTCTTATTTCACTCATGGGCTACAATTGAGTGAGTTTGTGTTCCAAATAGAGAGTCTCAGTCTCTATTTATACTTGTTTTCCACTTGACTTTTACTCTGACAAGGTTGACTTCACTAGGAGAGTCTAATAACCCTAATACCCCTCAACTGTGGGGACTATTACCCCAACTTACAATAGAGGGTTAACATCAACTATTTTGTGGGGACTATTTCCCCGACATACACCAGAGGGTTAACCTCAATGACTTTACCTGAATTTATTATATTAATGACTCTCCCAATCGGAGGAACAAACATCTCCGTTGGGGTATAATGAAATAGAATAATAAATATACAAGTGAATACATTCTGAAGTTACCAATACATCAACAAAACTAACCTCAACATGTCTCTCACTACGTACATATATTTTGAATTCCTTGGAGGTCTCATCGTAGCAACAAAATTTCCCTTCTTGCGAGAAGGTTCCATATTGGTTCTCTTTCAGTTTAGTGTGTAAATATAAACAAGACATCCAAAATTTTGAAGATGTGATATGTCTAGTTTCTCACTTGTGAACACCTCTTCACGTGTTTTCTCATCAAGAACTCCATGCGTATGCACTTATGTTTTGTATGTACACTATTGTACTAGTAGCTTCTTCCAATAAATAAGCAGATAGATTTTGGTCCTATAACATGGCGTTTGCAGCCTCACAAACAATTTTGTTCTTTCTCTCTGCAACCCCATTCTATTGTGGGTTGTAAGAAACTATTAACTATCTACATATCCCTACATCACTACAAAAATAATTAAAGGGATTTGATTTGAATTCTCTACCATTATTAGACCTTAGGGAAGATATATGACTACTTTCTTGAGTCTCAACTAAAGATTTATATTTTTGGAATTTATTGAAGGTTTCACTTTTGGATTTCATGAAGTAAATCCATGACTTACAGGAGAAATCATGAATGAATAAAACATAGTAGAGATTCCGATTGAGGGATGGAGAAGAGGGTCTACATACATACATATGAGGTCTAGATACTTCTTAGTTACTATTTCCACCCAGGTCATACTTACTTGGACTTCCAGTGAGCCACTGAAGAAAAATGATTTTACATCTAGTATGAATTCTATAGAAATTATTTTTAACATTCTTTCCTAAAGCACAACCTCGACATATAATATCATGTACAGAATAAAAATCAGGTATACCTTTCACCATTCGGTTCACTCCAGCGAGTGATATGAAGTGGATATTTCCAATTCTACTATGAAAAAGCTCACATGGGATGATGTTATGATGTGTCACGGCTACAATATACTTTCCTGGGACCTTGTAAATTCCTCTTTCTATAATTCCAATAACATTAGTAGTATCAATGTTCTCATTCTTCGGCCACAAGTATGCTTGATTCTCCATGAAGATGAATCAAAAGATATTATATTCAAGGGAAAAATAGAGAGTAGATTATTGTTCAATTGAGGTACATAAACAATTTCTTTGACATGTAGTAAGTCTCTTCAATTCAGATGGAAGGATGTGGATCCAACTCCTTGGATTGAGTATGTGGAATTGTCTCCCAATTCTACGATGCAGGCAAACTATTTCTCTTTTACTTTGAAAATTGTGCCCTTGTATTGTGACATGGGATTAATGTTTATGTTACTGAAATAACTGAGAGGGGAGGGGTGAATCAATTATGTATAAGATAAAACAATCTTTTATTTTTAAATCATTATTACTGATCACACATTTACAGTCATGATAATGTAATAAGTATAATGAAAGGAATTATAATCATCAATAACACACATGATAAAGACATATACAAATAATCTTCTCCAAATCATTTAGATCATATTTTCTTGAGAAACTACTCCAATGAGGATGAAACCTCTGTTTACAAGATCCTATTTGCTAAGAGCACCAACCCTCATGTTTTTTTTTCAACACCTACTGAAAGGTACAATTCTCTAGTTACTACTGAGTGGAAGTACCCACTTCCACTTGTCGAGGATCCAAGGTGTATAGAGAAGACAACATGATTTTCCTACCACCACCCTACCACCCTTATTCCTTATATTTAAACATGTTCAATACAATTTACAGAAAACAGATATAATTATGTGTTGTTGCGGAAACTGCTTACCTATTTTTTTTTACATTTTGGGGCCCCTCCTTACTTTTTTAATTTTTGAAAGCACTCTTTTCTTTGTTTCTGAAATCAATTAAGTCCTCCTAGCATACCTATTCTTCTCTAGAAACTTGAGCAGAAGGTTTTTCCCTAAGCCTGAAGTGTGATTCTAGTAAAAATCTACTTAGGTGTGACCAAGAAGCAGGCCTATTGGAGAAAATACATTCTGATTTATAGATCAATGGCTGTGAATTGCTCCAATCAAGATCTGTTGACCAGGAAAGGGTAAGAGTGGAAGGGTAGAGTCAGAAAATATAAGTTTCCTTATGAAAAGGTTACAAATCAAACTTTCATTTTCTGCAGTTGGAAAACATGACTTCTGACTTCCACTTTCCGAAGTGCTAAAGCAGAAAATCGGAAGGAAACAAGTTAAAGTTTGAACTCCACGAAATATTGAAAATATGATTTATGATTTCCACTTTTTGAAGTGTTGGAGGGGAAAGTCGAAATCAAAAACTTCAAGTATCATTTGTAAAAATGTTACCAACCCGATTTTTGACTTTCACTTAGATCTGACAGCTAAGGAAGAGTTTGCATAGATCAACGATGCAAAAAGGTGTAAAAGTAAAGGGAGGAAGCAGAAAGTCAGAATAGAAAAGATGAAGGTTTTGATACAGAAAATTAGAAGTCAATCCTTCTGAATTCCATAGTCTTAGATCCAATGATCCAAAATCATCTGCATAAGATTGATGGTGTGGAAAGGTTATCAGAGAAATCTAAAAATGGAAGGGTGAAAGAAGAAAGGAGGAATCAGAAAAGTCATGATCCGCTTGTGAAGACTATTGAATATCAGACTTCCGATTTCCACTTTTTGGTTGGAGGAAGCGGAAAGTCGGAATCAGAAAGGTCAAGTTTCATTTTAGAAAGGTTTGACTTCCTGATTTCTGATTTTCACATAAATTGACAGTCAAGGATCACCCAGCGTAGATCAACAACCAGAAAAGGGTGGAAAGGAGATATTAGGGTTGCAAGATATAATGGTTCAGATTAGGCCCAATCCATATTTGATTAAATCTGATCCATTCATCTGTTGTTTCATTTTTACTATGAATCATTGGGGAAACCAAGAATTGTGCCTCTCTAAATCCTAAAGTAATAAATTTCTCAGCATAACAGGGAATTGGCCATTATCTGTTTTCTATTTATTAATACATGGATATCATTATGTTGAAATTTTGGGAATTTTGGTGGTCCCCAAATCAGATATATATCTCATGGTTTTTATTTGTGTTACACGTACTGCGGTTGACTAGGAGGATGGGCAATTGCAAAATCAGCTAAATGATACATAAATGGATTATTGAGATGGAAATATTGTCCTAATCGACTGTTGTAGGGGATTGCAATGTATGATGATGCAATGATGAGGAAAATTATTGCAGATTGGATGCATAGGTTGTAACTATCATTTTGAGGAAGCAAGTTTGAGTCCTTGATGTTACATTTCCCAAATTGATCCACAATGCGTGTTCTAGCATGTTTGATCGATTTATTTTTGTGATCATGGTGAATATTCCATATCATTTTTTGTTAGGATTTTGTAATTGAATTTGTCTCTATTTCAAGCTCAGCCTTCGGGGATGAGAACAATATAAATAACAGGTGCAAAGCACCTAGAATGGAATTTCTGCTTGTGAAAGAATTTGGGAATTTTGATGTAAAAGAGATACCTCTTTGCTAATAAGAAGAATCATTTCGCTGGAAGAAAGGGCATGTGCAAAGATTTAATCAGAATGTCTCAGATACATAATGTAGAACTATTTATTCTTTCTTCTACACACCATATAGTGAGATTGTTCTAACCTCCTGGAACTACTTCCTTTGTCATGAATGTCTGTTTCCTGTATAAATGTATGTGCATGACAAGGTAATTAATGGTTTAATCATAATAGAGATACCTCTAGTATTATTTCTGTTGTGAATGTGATTATTTTGTCGGTACACCTATCTTTTAGACCTTTATAAGAATTTATAGTATATTACTCTGAACTATAAATTTGCTCCCTAAAAGGGAATATAATAGTTTTATTTTTAGATCTAGATTAGACCTGCATTTAGCTTAGGCACTTGCATATCATTCTTAAAAAAAAAATATTATAAATGGTGGACTGGGCTGTAACCAGTCAAATTTTTTAAGAACCTAATCTACGGTATCCAGAACTATGAACCAGAGAAAGTCCCCACAGAAAATGGTGTATGGTCTAATTGGGATCGTTCATCAGGGAGAACCCCTACCATTTGGTACCTATTATTTTCCAGGCATCAGCAGAATTGGCATGAGAAGGAGGGACTGATCTAGCACACAGACAGTAGAAGAAACCGACCTTTCAGAGAATATTATATTGGAACAACATCAGAAAATACTTTCCCTGAAAAATATTTTTCCTAGATTACAAGAACAAGAACAAAGAAGTTTTGTATAAGAATAATCATAACGTTTGTATGTTGTTCCATTTGAACAAGTATATCTATTTAGGATACATACAAGATCCTATGTTAAGAAACTTGGTGGGTTAAAAGTTATTATTGCATTACCTAGAAGGTCAACTTCTAATAAATTACCCTATTACACTAGGGATTCAATTCTTATGGAAAATATAGAAGAACTGGTAGATCTATCCATCCAAGAAATTATTAAGCCTCTGGATCAATTAGATCCAAAATCCCCTACAGCTTGAGTAGTCATTCTTCACCACAGTCTCCACCAAGAATTATGCATGTTATTAATCAACCCGCGTCGAGAGTGAGAATGCCACTCAACTTGGATGCTCCATTGCACGACTTACCAAAACACCGAGAAAAGGTTTTACCTATATTTCATCTTGGAAAGGGTGTTTCTATTGAAGATCACCTACCGGATTTTTATCTGGATTTTCATCTCTTAAATGTTGAAGATGAAGATGTTGTTTGCAAATTTTTTTAGTATACCTTTGAACCTAAAGCATTATCATGGTATTTTAGTCTTTAGAAAGATTCATTATTAAATTGGGATGGTTTTGCAAAGACTTTCTTAGGTAAATTGAAACCAAAAAATTGTAGCCACTCTCATGAAAGAATGTCTATGAGGATGGGAGATAAAGAAAAGGTGCAAGAATTTAATCAGAGATTCACCACTTTATTGAATAGATTTGGTGTTGCAACAAGACTAGTTGAATATTCTCCAGTAGAATATTATACTACATCACTTTATCTACGCATTAAAATATTTGTAAAAAGGTCTGGTAAAGTCACATTGGTAGAAAACTATTAGGAAGCAAAGAAAGTAGATGCATATCTAGATGGTATATAAATGCATACTCTAGAACTTGAGTCAAAACATACCACAAGAAAATGGCCTTTGATGTTAACTAAGCGCAAACAACAACACTCTAGTGAGCTAGATAATGTAGTGGAGGTGGTGCAAAAATTGTCAAACAATGTAGTGGACATGGAAGAGGATAAGAGATTTATTCCATATGGAAATATATTCAACCCTTATTAAAATAAAAGAGAAGTGAATCGAAAACCCCAGACACTTGTGAATAATTCTACTATTTTAAATTTTAACGAGGAAGGAATGGATAATTTCTATACCTTTCACCAAGAACCTCATTCTAAAAAGAGTTCTATGTAATGGATTAATTCAATGAATATGGTAATGAATAAATTGTTACATACCCAACTGGTAGATCCTAAAGAAGAGAAAGCCCAAACTAATAAGCTAGAAAAAATGAAGAAACTACTATCATATCATGGGATTAGGAACCTACTTTTGGTCTTGGTGAATATGACTCTACAGAGGAAATTCAAGTGTCATTAGTTAATATCATGACTAAAAATAAATGCCCAGTGGTGGATGCAATTTTGTTACTTCCTAAAATAAAGAAGTTTAAAGAAAACGTGAAGAAAGTTCTCAGTCATAATCAGACAACATCTCAGCCTAAAAGTAAATATGAAAGAGACAATCCAAGTAGTTGACAAGTCAATGAATACAATAATTAATAAATCCATGAAAAATTTGGCAAATAAAATAGAGACTACTAAGGAACAGGGCATGGGGAATGATATCATAGAAGGCCTTAAGAAAATAAAGGGAAACATCTCTTTATTTGAATTATGTAATTTTCCTCAGCAAAGGAAGAAACTTCTAGAAGCTTTAATTCACAGCTCAACATTTTCCTAGTAGATATTAAATCTGACGATGAAGTAAATGAAGCAAGCATTGAAGGAAAATCTAGATGTTAGACTTTACCGTTTTTGTTGTCATTTGAAATTTTTAATCATAATGTTCATAATTGCTTCGTAGATTTTTAGTATTCATCAAATGTCGTGCCACTTTAAATATGTAAAAATATTAATTGAAAACCTGCACCACCAACATCTCAAATAGTTCAACTAAACAGATCTATTGTTAAAGTCATATGGGAAATAAAAAATGTTTGGATTCACTTATTTGCAGATCCCAACGTTTATCAATTTATAGATGTTATGGTAGTGGATATACCAAAAACATATGGTTTGGTTTTAAGTAGGTACTGGTCAACGAAACTTAATGGATATTTTGCAACTGAATGGTATCACCTGTGGATACCATACAATAATACTCAAAAGCAAATTAAAATACTGATGGAACCACACATGACATATAATGTAACTTAGTTAAAGGTGAAGAATGAACTTGTGAAATTTTGTTATTAATTTTTGGAGAATCACTTTCTTGAGCCTGAACTAGAAAACCATCAAGCAAAACAAACCAGTTGTGAGTCAGACACAGAGTCCGATCTCCTTCAATTCTCACAGGGTGATGATATTGATTGCAATATAGTATATTTAGAAGATATATGGTGGATTCTATATTTTTATATGGAATGCACTAATCACATAATGGCATATAAGTTCTTGGGTCAAAAAAGGGATAGGAGAGTTTTTGGTAATTCTTGACAAAATCCTTTTCAGCAACAACAACTTAGAGGAACACACCCTAAACTGAATCCTTTGATCCAAAAGGAGATAAGTAAGCTTAGTTCTGTTCTCAAGTAGTAATTTACATAGAATATAGAAACCCTTGTACATAAATAAATTTGTTGTTAGTGTTTTTTTTTCAAGTTGTTTATTTTCCTGTTTGTTTGACCTTATTTCATAGCCTTCGTTTGTTTTCTTCCAATAAACCAGCTCAATTTTGGTGCTTGGAAGTATAGGAATCTAATTAAACTTGAAATCTTTGGATGTTGGGAATTTCTTGTGGGAAAGAGAAGATGATAAGGTTTGATCATATTGATATTCTTTAACTATTTACAGATAATGGAAAGGGAAGGTATTATTCAAACTCATATTCAAATCATTATAACCCCTATGAAATAACCAAAACTAATGAAGTATAGAGTACTATCTTAGGGTTTTATCCATTATCACACTAATACCTATCTCAGGAAGCATATCATGATGGATCCATGAAAAGGAAGCAAGTATGATGGATGTATGGTATTCAAAATGATCCCGTTGCTACAAACAAAAAAAGGCCAAAAGGATTAGATTGAAAAGTCATTTTTTGTAATATTTGATCTTCAATTAAAGAAAGAATGTTAAAGAAATAAATCTTGAGAACAAACGTGTCGTCAAAACAACAAATACCAGTAAGGTCATTCTCCGTCTATGAGAGTTGTAAGAAAAAAAATTGTCACTCACACAAAAGGGCATTGTGGATGGAAGAAACTGTATCAATTTATCAAAGTAAAAGAAGAAATCAAGGAATACTAAGAAGACTTGTTCAGTCATAAATAAAGCATCAAAATAATGCTAATAGCATGGGAATGAGGAACAAACTAATACATTTGTCTTACTCTATTATGATCCTTCGGAGTCTTATCTTGTGGAAACTTAAATACAATAGGTAAAATGAACATCATACTTTGACCCGAGGAGAGTTATCAAGACACTGAACTCTTGGTTACCCTAGTCCCAAAGAAACGGTACAAAGTGTGATGCTTGAAAGTTGCATCTATGATTAATTATAGTTTAAATAATTCTTGGGAAATACATTTAAATAATCATTGAACATTCACAGTGTTAGAATAATAAACCCATAGTTACCGATATTTGACATTAATTAAATCAATTTTGTCTTATTCCTAGAATCCTAGATTCCCCCTCTATGCTAGTTGACTTTTACATGTTCCTAGAATTCAATGCTTTATAAACTAAGTCATGGAGTGATTTGGAATCATCCTGGAAACATATTTATCAAGTCTACTTTATTCCTGGTTCCTTAAAGCACATATCTTCTTTTTCTGAAAGTTTCCTTGCTTTACAACTGTTTTAAGGCATAAAGGAAAAGCTAGTCTAGGGGAAGTTGCCTTGTTTTTTGAACACATCATCCTCCTTCCTTTTATCCATAAAAAAGCATGAATGAGTTTTATTTACAGAAAATATTATATTTCCCAGTTTATTTAGCTAATTCGTGAGGATCTTCATGGATTTTGAAAGTCCTTTTTGCACATATGGTGGATTTGTCTTGTTTTAGTAAGCCTACTTTTTTACCAATTCGAATGGAAACCCAGCGATTTCAAATATCTCATGTAATTATATATTTTAGAAGCCTACTACTTCATATGGTTGTCTAATGTACACTTATTCAATACAGAATTAAGTTATGCTCCAATTTCAATCTCCTTTTGTGTGAATTATGCATGTTTGATTAGCAATTTTGTGAGTGTAATTGATCTATATCTTGGGTTCAATTTTCCAATGGTATCAAATCCTTTGTAGATCAATTTATCTCCCTCCAAATTGTTATTTCAAGTTTGACATCACTGACAGGGAGCGCATTCTGCTGACTGAAGGGCATAGGAGCTGAGATATGGACCCTTCGCAAATGATCATCTTGACTCCATTCAATTTATTCGAATGGAAAGATGAGATGGAGATATTGTTGAGAGAGAAAGGTCTCTACAGGGTTACCATGGTTACTAGGGCAGAGCCCAATGCAATTGCATAGAAAATCAAATGGCACAACAAGAGGGATGAGGCCTATGTTATTTTGAGTCTAAGTATTTAAAGAGACCTCCTCTTTGATCTTGATTCATTGACATATCCTAATGAGGTGTGGGATAAGCTTGAAGAGATTTTTGGAAATATAGATGAGATGAGAGGACATTAAATTGATTATAAATTGATCTCCTTGAATCCTAGTAGTTTCAACTCATTTCAGCTCTATTTTACCAAGTTTACAGCCCTTGTTTTGCAGTTAAAACAATGCGGGATTGAAAAGAAAGAGGAGAAACTAGTTTTGACCATTCTCTCAAAGCTTGGTCACGGATATTCATTGTTTGCTTCAACCTTCTATGACACTAAATTGACATCTCAAACCTTGAATATTCCTATGCTTGTTGAGTTCATGGAATCCCTCACTCATGAGCAAGATAAATTGGTGATGATGGGAAGCATCAAACCTTCCAAAGACCAAGATTTGGTTGTTGTAGATTTGAAGGTGGATTCAAAAAGTAAGAAAAAAGATAAAAATACACCTAAGAAAAAGAGAGACAAGAAAAACTCTCAAGAGGAGTCCTTGGGCTCCAAGAAGAATCCCTAGAAGAAGAAGACCAAAGGAGAAATGACCAAGTGCACATATGGCTATAAGGGCTTTCATACTGAGAGCTCTTGTATGAGAAAGCAGATATACATGTTGACCCAACCCCTAGAGAAGAACAACATATCCCTTCTGGATTGCTCAAAGAAGAGGGAAGGAGGATCAAATTCAAAATACAAGGAGAGATTACGTGCCTTGGTTGCTGGCACCTCAAGCTCACCTAGTTTCATCATTGATTCTGGAGATTCTAGACATATGGTTTCGACAAAAAATATCTTCTCTTGTCTTGAAAAGTTGAAAGGTCCACCAATAGTTTTTGGAGATAACTCTCTGACCGAAAGTATGGGAAAGGGTAGGATTGATCTTGACCATGGTAATTTCAATAATGTGTTGTATGTTCTAGGTCTTTACTCTAATCTCTTGTTAGTGTATCAGATGAATCTCGGTGTCGAAAGAAAGTCATATTCTACCCCAATGAAGCTGAAATCACTAATATTTCGAATGGTAAAGTCATAGAAAAATGTGTTGTTGATCACACTTTGAAGGTATACAAATTTTCCCATTTCCTACCCTACTGAAACCCCTTTGTTTTTCTTACTCATGATAATGAAGCAAGAAAGATTTGGCGTGAAATACTTGGCCATATTAACTACAAGTATATTTCTGATTTGAGTGAAAAAGAAATGGTCATAGGGTTACCAAAGATCAAGTTTTCTAAAGGAGTCTGGCAAGGTTGTATCCTAGGAAAACACCAAGAGCACAACTATGAGAGAGCTTGTCATGAAACAACCTCTGCACCTCTTGAATTGATCCATAGTGAAGTTTTTGGTCCATTCCCTCATATGTCCATGAGTCAATACAAATATGCACTCACCTTCATTGAATACTTTTCTAGGTATTTTTGGGTTCACTTCCTAAAGCATAAGTCTGAACTTTTTGACCTATTCAAAGTCTTTAGAGCCTTGGTTGTAAACCAATCTAGGAGGAAACTCAAAATCCATATATCTAACAATGGTGGTGAGTATGTCAAGTATGATTTCATCCAGTATTGCAAAGATGCAGGTATCTCGATGCAACATTCTATCCTTTACGCATCACAGCAAAATGGTGTTGCTGAGAGAAAGAACAAATCACTGAAGTAGAGGGAAACTTGTATGATGGAGGCTAAAAATTTTCCACCAAATTTTTGGGCTGAATATACAAATTGTGCATCCTATATACGAAATAGGGTTCCACATAAGAAATTCTAATGACACTAGGAGGACTGGATATCAATTTGAGAGTGCCCTTTGTGTGAAAGATCCTCTCTTTGCTGCAAAGTGTTATTTAATGATAGATTCTGATAATAAAAAAATATGAAGATGCAACATATGATCCAATATGGATAACATCCATGAAATAAGAATTTATATCACTTTAGAAGAACAACACATGGGAACTGGTTGATATTCCCCCTGGGAGAAAGCTAGTGGAGTGTAAGTGGGTCTTCAAAACTATGTTTGTTGCTTATGGTTCACCTTTGAAATAAAAGGAAATATTGATAACCAAGGGCTACTCTCATGTACATGGTATTAACTACAATGAGACATTTTCACCAGTGGCAAAGATGGACTCCATAAGGCTTTCCCTAGCCATTGCAACTTCAAAGTAGTGGGAGGTACATCACATGGATGTAAAGTGTGCCTTTCTAAATGGAGATCTGAATGAATATATTTATATGCAGAAACTAGAAGGTTTTTTTATCTAATCCATCTTTAGTGTGCAGGTTGAAGAAATAATTGTATGGGCTCAAGCAAGACCCCAAGGCTTGCTATGCCAAGATTGATGGCTTTCTGATGTCACTGAGTTTTGTTCGATGCAATTCTGATCCTAATATCTATTTGAAACTTATTAATGGTAATTTAATGATTATTGTTCTCTATTTGGATGACCTACTAGTTACAGGAAGTTCAAAGAAAGAGATTTCCTCCTTGAAGGATGCAATGAACCATTTCTTTTCTATGACAGATTTGGGATTGTTGAGCCAATTCTTGGGTCTCGAAATTGCTCAATCCCAACATGGAATCAAGGTTAATCAGTCAAAGCATGCTTCAAATTTTCTCACCAAGTTCAGCAAGAAATATTGCAAGACAAGAAAGACTCCATTCCTTTCAAGAGTTAAGCTTGAAGAAGTAGGTTCTTCTCTTATGGTAAGTAATACACTGTATAGGTAGTTGATTGGGTGTTTGCTTTATCTTACACATACTCAACCTGAATTATATTATGTAGTTAGTGTGGCTTCAAGATACATGGATTAGCCTCATGAGATCCATTGGAGAGAAACTAAGAGGGTACTAAACTTTGTTCAGGGAACAAGGACTCATGGGATTTTCTACAAAGAAAAAGTTGAGTTAGAGCTAGTTGGATTTACTGACAATGATTGGGACAATGACAACAGAGATCAAAATTCTACCTCAAGATATGTGATCATGCTTGTAGAAGGACCAATCATCTGGTCAAGTAAGAAGGAGAGTGCCATAGCACTCTCATCTACAGAGGCGGAGTATAGAGGAGTTATAAATACAGCTACTTAATGTTTATGGTTGTAGGGAATACTTGGACAATGTGGTTTCAAATCAGAGTTTTCAATAGTAATCTATTGTGACAATCAAAGCACCATTTGAATCTCCACCAATTGAGTTCAAAGACAAAGAACCAAGCACATTGAGATCCATATGCACTATATCAGGGAGCTTGTGCATGATGGTACCATTGCTCTACTCTACTACACATATTCAGAACAAGTAGCAGACATCTTCACCAAAGTATTGTAGGAGAAGACCTTCAGTAATATTAAATCACTGCTAAGGATTGCTGATCATGTGGTGATTAATGATTGATGACAATATTTCCAATTTTTTTTTTCCTGTCCATCTTTAAGAGAGGATTTTCCCACTGGGTTTTTGCCTCTTTCCTTGCTTGTATGGACATGCAGTATGTAAAATGGTGACTAAGACTTGTTGCTAAGCCCTATAATTTTATGATATTTCCTCATAAATTGAGGCTTAAGGGGTGGTGTTAGAATAATCAACCCATATTTACCCATATTTTACATTAATTAAATCATTTTTGTCTTATTTCTAGAATTCTAGATTCTCTCTCTATGCTAGTTGACTTCTACATGTTCCTAGAAGTCAATACTTTCTAAATTGGGTCATGGAGATCTTTGGAATCATCCTAGAAACATATTTAGCGTGTCTTCTTTATTCATGGTTCCTTAAAGAACATATCTATTTTTTCTAAAAGCTTCATTGCTTTACAGTTGTTTTAAGGCATGAAGGAAAAGCTAGTCTAGGGAAACTTGCCTTGTTTTTTGACCACATCATCCTCCTTCCTTTTATCCATACAAAATCATGAATGATTTATATTTCCACCATATATTATCTTTCCCACTTGATTTATCTAATTTTTTAGGATCTTCATGGATTTGGAAAGTCCTTTTTGCACCTATGGGGGATTTGACATGTTTTAGTAAGCCTTCTTTTTGACCAATTAGAATATCAACCTAGTGCTTTCAAATATATGATGTACTTATATATTTGAGAATCCTATTACTTCATATGGTTGGATAATGTACACTTATTCAATACAAGATTAATTTATGCCCCACTTTCAGTCTCCTTTTGTGTGAATTTTGCATGTTTGATTAGCAATTTTGTGAGTGTAATTGATCAATATCTATTGCACTCAATTTACACACAGTGCAGTAACATATGGAAATCTTTTCATTTGAAGAATTTTTTTTTAGAGATCTGTGTTCACCAGCTAGTCACCAATTGTTTCTTCCACAATAGCTTCCCCAAATTTTTTACATTTTGGGGCCCCTCCTTACTTTTTTTATTTTTGAAAGCACTATTTCCCTTCTTTCCCAACTCAGTTCAGTCCTTCCAACATACTTATTATTCCATAGAAACTCAAGTAGAAGGTTTTTTACTAAGCCTGAAGTGTGATTCTAGTAAAATTCTACTTAGGCGTGACCAAGAAGCAGACCTATTAGAGAAAATCCATTCTGATTTATAGATAAATGACTGTGAATCGCTATGATAAATATATAAGGACTAGGAAAGGGTAGGAGTGGAAGGGAGGAGTAAAAAATGCTAATTTCTTTTTTGGAAAAGGTTACAAATCTGACATCTGCTTTCCGCAGTTGGAAAATCTGACTTTCAACTTCCTCTTTCCGAACTGCGAAAGCAAAAAATCGAAAGGCGAAAAGTCAAAGTTTGAAATCCATGAAAGATTAAAAATAGGATTTCTGATTACTTCTTTCCGAAGTGTGGAAGTGGAAATTCTGAATCGGAAAGGTCAAGTTTCATTTGTAAAAAGTTTACCAACCCGATTTCCAAATTCCGCTTAGATCTGACGACTAAGGAAGAGTTTGCATATCAACGATGTGAAAAGGTGGAAAACAAAAGGGAGGAAGAGAAATGTCAGAATTGAAAAGATGAATATTTTGATACTGAATATTAGAAATACTACCTTCTGACTTTTGCAGTCTCATATCCAACGATCCACAATCGCCCGCATAAGATGGACGGTGTAGAAAGGTTATCACAGAAATCCAAAAGCGGAAGGGAAGAAGTGGAATGGAGGGAGTAAGAAAATTCATGTTATGCTTGTGAATACTATTGAAGATTTGACTTCTAATTTCCTCTTTCTAGAGGGAGGAAGCGGAAATTTAGAATCGAAAAGGTCAAGTTTCATTTCAGAAAGTTTTGACTTCCTGATTTCTGATTTCCGTATAAATTGATGGTCGAGGATCACCCCACATAGATGAGTGGCTAGAAAAGGGAGGAAATTAGCATGGGGGCTTCACTTATTGACCAATATCCTATCACGTTAGTTCATATTGTGGGTTTTAAAATTATCAAAAATTGAACCAATATATTGCAAGTATTGGGNGGACTTTGGGTCAATATCTTTGGAAATTAATGGTATTCTTTAATATCCCACGATTGCACATGCTATGTGAGAGGTTCACTAAGTGAATTCCCCATGAAAATTAGCCAGAAAGGTTGAAATATCTAATGGTTCAAATTGGGCCTTATCCATCTTTAACTAAATATGATTCATTCATCTTATGTTTGGTTTTGACTATGAATCATTGGGGAAACTGAGAATTGTGACTCCCTAAAGCCTAAACTAAAAAAATTGTTGGCATTACAAGGCGTTGGCCGTTATCTATTTTTTTATTATTAATACATCAGATCAGATATATCTCTCATGGTGTTTATTTGTCACTACAGGTACTGCGTTTCACCGAGAGGATGGGTGATTGCGAAATCAGCTAAAGACTACATTAGTGGATGATCCAGATGGAGATATTGTCTTGATTGACGATTGTAGGGGATTTCATTGTATGACAATGAAATGGTGAGGAAAATTGTTGCATACTTGTTGGTTATGTTCTCACTGTCATTTTCAACTAGCAATCCCAAGTCCTTGCTGTTACATTTCCAAAACTGATCCATGATGCACGTTCTAGCAGGTTTGCTCAATTTTCTTTTGTGATCATGGCGAATCTGCAAGATAAGTTTTTGTTAGGAGTTTTGTAACTAAATTTGGATATGCTTAGAGCTGATCCCGAGGGTCTGAAAACACTATAAGTAATAGGTGCAAAGAAGCGAGAATGGACTTTTTCTTGGTGAAAGAATTACGGAGTATTGATATAAAATATCTACCTCTTTGCTAATAAGAAGGATCATTTTGCTGGAACATAGGGTTTGCGCAAATATTTAATCAAAACATATGGGATGCATAATGTGGAAATATTTCTTATTGCTTGTGCACATCATATAGTGATATTTTCCTAACCTCGTCGAACTACTTCCTTAGTCATGAATGTGGGATGTGTGTATAAATGTCTGTGTATGACAAAAAAATTAATGATTAGAGCTACCTATTGTATTATTTCTTATTTGAATGTGATTAGTGTGTTCGTATGACTATTTGTTAGACCTTTATGAGCATTTACAATATATTACTCCAGACTCTAAATTTGCTCCCTAAAAGGGGATAGAATAGTCTTAGTTTTAGATCTGGATTAGACCTACATTTAGCTTAGGAACTTGCATATCATTCTTTAAGAAAAATTCTTATAAATGGTAGACACGGTTGTAACCAATAAAATATTTAAAGAACCTAATCTATAGTAGCCAAAATCGTGAACTGGATGGATTCCCACACCAAATGTTGTCTTATCTAATTGGGATCGGTCATCGGGAGAATCCCTACTGTTTGGTACCTGGTATTTCCAAGAATCAACACTATGCATACCAACTTTGTTACACTTTTTGATCTACTTATGTATATGTTCATTCCAACTTAGCTCCTTTTATTGTCTCTGTTTTGCATATTCTTGAAAGAAGTTTGATTCCTTTGTTGTTGGTCTCCTTTTTCATTATGCAATCCCCCTTCGATTAAGGTCCATGCACCAACTCTCTACATGCTGAGAGAATTCCAAAGACCTATTTAAACCGTCCTTATGCATTCCTATATTTATTCCCTTCAAATGTTCACATGCCTGACTCTTTAGTTTCAAAACTGCTCCAAAATCGTCAATGAGTAATGAAAGGAAAGGAACGTAATCGCTCTTGAATTCATAACTAATTTATTTTGAATTAAAAAAAACCATGAAGAATAAATTCCATGTCCGTCTTCAACACAACAACAAGAAATATTTCTTGTCCAACCTCAGTCTTTCGGTGAATCAAAGTTTCTACAACTATGTTTTTGTAACTCTAAATCCTTCCATAACTGTATTTTCCCACGAATCTAAGTTTCTGCGGTTCTAGTTCCACAAGATTCTTTCTACAAGCCTTCTTCCACTTCATCGATTTCACATAGACTCTCTCTGGATCATCGACCTAAAATAAGATTTTGAATATTTAGGATTGAAAATTTCCATTGTGCATTTCATTCTTACTAATTACTTCCACAAATTTCCTTTCGCGCAGTCAATCTCTTCTGGAGTCTTTTCTAACCATTGATCATATTGTGACTATTTCAAATTTGTGATTACGGGTATACACTTAAATTTTCTTAAACAAAATTGCTTCCATAATTCTGTTTCCACAAAAATTCTTCTTGCATCGTCGATTTATTGGGCACTCTTTCTTGATCATTGATCTTAGATTAGATACAGATTGCAAATTGTGGGTTTTCCAAGTTTGTTTAAACTACTTCCACAATTTTTCTCCCACAACTTTGTTTATGCGTTTCTTATGAAATATCAATTTCTTGCGGATTCAATCATAGTCATCAATCTGAGATCAAATTCAGATCCATGCACAAACTATTGATTCTCCAGTGACTTCAAATCCATTCATTGATTAGTATCAAACACAGAACTTCACTTTGTCGCTCCAAAATGTTATCTTCCATGCATATTTACTTTGCATAATATTTCCCTAATTTCAATCTATTGTTGATTTGATTTCATTTATCGATCTTGTATTAGTGTAGAACTTCACCTTATCTTTGTGGACCTGTTACTTTTCCTACACCTTTCTCTTGCAGAATTCATCCATAACCATCGATTTGTTTCAGTCCTCTACTTATCTGTCCTACTTGTTGTTGGATCATATGCTTGGAACTATGTTTTTTTGTCCATGAAAACCATTCACAATCTGATTTTTTTCCACGTGATTACAGTACCTATCATAATTCTAACAATCTTCCCCTTTGGCATTGATGGAAACCTTCAAATTATGGATGCATACTGTATTTGTAATCACTCACTACTTGTCATATGTAACAACAATAAATTATCCCCATTTGTAATCAATGTCAAATAAGAATCTAAAACATAGCTCCGCATATCAAAGTAAACAAGTTATTCAGAATAAGATATGATACCCAGCTTCTGCCATAGGTACTAAAACCGTGTCTTTGGTAAAGGTTTAGTAAAAATATTACTAATCTATTCTGTAGAAGGAATAAAACACAATTGAACCACTATTTTTATGACCCGCCCCCTTAATAAGTGATACTTAATTGGCATGTGCTTAGTATTGGAATGAAGGACTGGATTCTTAGACATGCTAATGGTGCTAGTATTATCACAATGGAGAGGGATTGGATCAGCATATTTTACCTTCAAATATGTTAGTTTCTAGATCATCTAGATTCATTGTGTATAGTAGGTGGTATCAGCAATGTATTCATATTTTGTAGTAGATAAATATATCTATCCTTTCTTCTTACTCGGCCATGAAACTAAAGAATCTCCCAAAAAGAATGCACCTCCACTTGTGCTCTTTCTTTCATCCAAACAATTTTCCCAATCAACATCTGAATATGAGGTTAACTAAAGATTATAATTTATATGATACCAGAGACCATAAGTCATTGTGCCCTTCAAATATTTGAGTATCCTCTTAACATCGAGTAAATAACTTTTCTTAGGATGATACTGAAGCCTTCCTACCATTCCAACAACTTGCATTATATCAGGACAAGATGTTATGTAAAAAAGAATACCGATCATTTATCTAAATGTTCTTTGATCAACATCGAGTGAGGGATCATCCTTGCTATGTTTATAGCCAACAACCATAGGCATATTAAAAGATGAATAATTTTCCATCTGAAATATCTTCAACATCTCCTTTGAAAACTTCTCTTGGGAGAGAAGTAAACCTTCAGAATTATGAGAAATGCGAATACCAAGAAAGAATGAAAATTATCCTATCACTGGCATCTCGAACTCGTATTGCATGTAATTAAAAAACCATTGAACATAAGAATAATTCGTGCATCATAAAATAATGTCTTCTACATACAACAAAACAAAAATTAAATCATTACCTTCATATTTGATGTACAAATTACTGTCAAGACACTCTTTCTTGAATCATTTCTCCTTTAGGTACTTGTCCATTCTATAATGCTAGGATTTTGGTGCTTGTTTCAATCTGTATAGTTCGTTCTTCAATTTGAATACATAGTCATGATTTTCTATAAGTTGGAATCCTTTAGGTTTCTCTATATAGAATTATTCTTCTATATCCCAATTGAGGAATGTTGAATTAACATCCATCTGATACACTTTGAAGTGATTATGAATGGAATGGGAAAGAAACATCTTGATAGCCTCCAATATTTCCAGTAGTGCAAAGGTTTCATCAAAATTATGTGCCTCAACGTGCCCATACCCCTTACTGATGAATTGGGATTTAATACTCATAATGTGTCCTTGTTCATTCATCTTATTTTTGAACACCCATTTCGAGCCTATTACATTCTTATCTTCATATATAGGAACAAACTCCCAAGTATTATTCTTCTCAATATGATCACGCTCTTCATTCATGGATATAATCCAATATTCATCCTCACTGGAATATAAAAAATTATTAGGTTCAATCTTAGATAGGAAATAAACCTGAGATTCTTCTGAATATTTAATCAATTTCCTTCTTGTCTGAACTCCTTCATTCTTGTCACCAATTATCTGTTTTTTAAGATGATTCTTCTGAATAATTCTGGAAGGTGATTTTGTTTCTGGTTTTTTTTTAATATGTATGAATGTTTGAACCTTAATCATCTAAATCTAAATCTTCTATTTCTTATTATTAGACGTTTTTTTCCTCAACTTCAACTGTATCCTCTATATTTGGTTCAACACCACTTATCAGAATATATTTTACAGGAATTCCTTCTTCGATTTTAGTGTCAATACAACCAACCAATTTATGCATCCTTGTATTATAACATGTGTACCATTTAATTTTTGTAGCATATCCTAAGGAGATACCTTCATCATCCATGGCATCATTTTTTCCAAGATGTTCATCATTGCTTTTAATACAACATTTACTTCCAAAGACTTTAAAATATTTAACTGGAGTAGGTATTACAAACCACAGTTCATAAGGAGTATTATCACTATTTGGCTTTAAGTAAGCTTTGTTAAGAATATAGACAGCTTCTTGAATTACCTCTACCCAGTATGTCTGAGAAATATTCCTTTCATTCATCATTGATCTTGCCATTTGTTGAACTGACATATTATGTCTCTCAACTACTCCATTTTGTTATGGGGTCCCTGGAATAGTATACTCTCTTTTAGTTCCATGTTTATCGCAAAAATATTTGAAGTTTCCTAAACTAAACTCTCCTCCTCTATCAGACCTTACTTCCTTTAGTATTTTTCCTATTTGATTCTCAGTCAGAGCGTTAAAATTTTTGAACTTTTCAAATTCTTCAAATTTTTCCTTCGGAAAGGAAACGCATGCCAATCATGAATAATTATCAATCACCAACATAAAATATATTTATATTCATGTTCCTTCCTTTCTTGATGGTCCACATAAATCCATATGTACTAACTAAAGAGGTTTGTCTGTTGATGTCAAATTCTTGGATTTAAACTCGGTGTGAGTCAATTTTCCCATTTGACAAGGTTTACAAGCAAAGCCATATGGATTTGATATTTTTGGAATATCTTTTACTACACCATTGTTCATAAGATTTATTATGTGATCAAACTTTAGGTGTCCAATTCTCCTATTCCATCGCCAACTTTCATCATACTTTCTTAGATGACATTCTTCATTTCCTTCTTTCTAGACATAGACATTGTTGTATGTTCTTATGCCTTTTGCAACCAACTGTCCTCACAGTAGATATTTTACCTTGGAATATTTAGAAGTGAAAAAAAATTCACATCCTCTGTCACAAACCTAATTGACACTATGAATATATGATTCAGTCCATATACAAAAAACACATCTTGGATTTCCCTTTTCCATTTCTCATTGTTACAATTCGTTTTCCTTTTATTTTCCATGGAGCATCATTTCTGAAGGTTACATTTCCTAATTTATTTTCACATAGAGAGAGAAAATTACTTTTATCACCGGTCATTTGTATCGAACATCCACTGTCAATATACCAAGGCACTTTTTTCCTTTGAATAGAAAGGACTAAACCACACTTGTTATTTTATTTCTTCTTCCAAAGTTTAGTAGTTCCAGCTGAGTAACTCGCTCTTGGATCAGTTTTGTAATTCTTCATATGAAAATCTAAAGCCTTGTGTCCAAAATTTTGACAAACATAACATTCTGGCTCATTGTACAGTAGATCAAAAGAATTGATATGTCTATAATGTATTCTTATTTTAGTTGTGAATTGGGTTGTATGATGTTCTTGTTTACTCACACACTATCTTGTTCTATGTTGCAATAATTGACTATTATTTGATATTCTTAAATGCATACTTCTAACATTAAATGCACAATTTGTAGCTTTGTGACCAAAATTAGAACAACAATAATAGTAACCTTCAAAAAAAAATCGGTATCTGAATCTTGGTTGTATTCCTTTTTGTTGAATTTGTTCCTAAGAAAATATTGATTGATATTTCTAATTTGAATTGCTGACTCTGGTACTTGTTTGATCTTCATTTCCTTTTGTTTGCAAGGTCTGTTCGTATTTTGACTGTTTGTTGCTTTGAAATTTAATCAACTTGTCTGATTTATTGTTTTATGAGTGATTTCTACTCGTACCTTATTCATTATTGATAGTTGTTTTTAACAATGGAGACCTTTGATTACTCAGAATGTTGTTCATTTCTTTTGAATCTTTAATAATTGACATATTTTGTTGATACAAAGCTTGAAATTTCTCCAATTCTTTTCTAGATGTCACTAGTTCTTCTTCTAATGCTTCACATCTCTTTTTCGCCTCTATTGGTTGATGTTTCGGAACATCTTCTATTTTCATCACCTATTCTAATTCCAACTTTAACAGAAGAAGATCTTCACCCGGTTTTCTACCATTCTTTTCATACTGCATCAACAATTGTTTTTGTTTCCTCTTCTTTAGTCTCATTCAGTCAATATCTTCTAGAACACTAATTAGTACACCTTCCATATCAACCATACCTTCTTCATCATTCATATCAGTTTCTGTATATTCATTTTCAAAATATGCAATCACTATAAGCATGAAATTATTATCTTCACAAGATGAATCATTGTCTATCTCTTCTAAAGAATCAAAATCATTTGCAAACAAGTTTTTCATTTTATATTTATCCTCTTTATTGTATTTCCTGAATGTGTAGTTCTCTTATTATCAGAAGTATGTCCATTTTTCTTGTGGGGAAATTTAGATGTGAAATGGACTATATTACCACAGTTGACACATTTAAATGGAATCTTTCTTGTATATTTACTTGATCTTTTCTTCAGCCTTCTTACAAATGTTTCCTTAGTCATATCCATTTCAGAATCAATGTTATTATCGTCCTTACAAGATTCTTCTCTAGTTTACTAATCCTCATTTCATAAGCAGATAGAGTTCCTAGGAGTTGGTCAATAGGAAGACTTTTAAGATTAGTTAATTCTTTTATTACAAAAACTTTGAAATTAAATCTATCGAGCAAAGATGTTAATTTTTTTGAACTAAGGGTGCTTCATCAAAATTTTCACCAAGACCCATCATAGAATTCATAGCCTCTTCTACTCTTAAAAAATATTTACTAACAATATCATCCTCATTCATATTTACTTATACAAATTTTACTTTGTATGTCTGTAATTTGACATATTTTACTTTCTTATTTCCTTCATTGCTACTTATAAGTTTTTCCCACCTATATCTTTTGCATATTAAAGATGCATCACCTTAACAAACTCATCTCCTGTAAGACCACACAGGGTAGCATTCATTTTCTTTGAGTTAATACTGAATTACAACTTATCATCTTTTGAGGCTAACACAACTAGATTTACATAGCCATTGTCTACAACATACCAAACATCAATACCTAAGGATATTAGATATGTTCTCATTCTAACCTTCTAGAAGGAAAAAAATTTCCATCAAATAGAGGAAGCTTACTGGTTAAACTCCCTTCATAACTTGTCATGTTTAATCTTACATATCTATCTTGAAATAAAAGTAACTCCCTATGATGCCAATTTTTGATATTATTCAAATAACTAAGAGGGGGGATGAATCAACTATTTTCGAGTTTAAACAATCTTTGATTTTTAAGCCATTATTACTGATCACAAATTTATAGCTGTGCTAATGCAACAAGTATAACGAAAGGAATGTTAATCATCAATGACACACATGATAGAGACATAGACAAATAATTAGATCCAAATCTCTTACATCATCTTTGTTTGAGCACCTACTCAAATGTGGCTGGAACCTCTGTTTACAAGCTTCTATTCGCTCAGAGAAAAAACCCTAACGTTTTTTTTAGAAACCACTAAAAGGTACAATTCTATAGCCACTACTGAGTGGAAGTATCCACTTCCACTTGTACAAGATCCAACTTATGTAGAGAACAACACATGTTTTCAACCTACCACCGTTATTCATTATATTTAAACATGTTCAGTACAATTTGCAGAAAATAGATACAACTATGAATACCAACTTTGTTACACTTTCCGATATACTTTCGTTTATTTTCATTCAAACTCTTCTTCTCTTACTGTCTTTGTTATACTTATTCTTCAAGAACAGAGTCCAATGCTGTTCGACTCCTCTTTCATTCTACAATCCCCCTTCGACAGCGGTCCATGCACCAATTCTCTACACACTGAGAGAACACCATAGTCCTATCCAAACCATCCTTTTATGAATTCCAATATTTATTCCCTTCACTTGTTCACATTCCTCATTCTTCAGTTTCATAACTGCTTGAAAATTGTTCTATGACTCATGACATGCAAGGAACCCAATCGTTCTTGAATACATAACTTCTAGAGAAAAATTTCTTTTTCATTAAAAAGAAATCATGAAGAAGCAAACCCATGTCCATATTGAACGCAGGAACAATAAAGCTTGCTTATGCAACCTTAGTCTTCCCACAAATCCAAGTTTCCACAACTATCTTTTTTTGCAAATTTGAGTTTCCGTAGTTCTGTTTCTGCAAGATTCTTTCCGCAAAACTTCTTATGTTGGGTCAATTTCATGCGAACTCTATCCTGATCGTCAATATGAAATAATATTTCAGATATTAATGATTGGATATTCCAAGTGTGCATTTCAATTTTCTTTAAAATTACTTTGAGAATTTCCTTTCCAAATTTTCCTTCAGTGTCATCAATCTCTTGCAGAGTCTTTTCTGACCGTCGATCAGATTGCGACTCTTTTGGATTGCTGATTTCAGGTATGTATTTCAATTTCTTTAAAAAAAACTGCTTAGGCACTTCATTTTCTGCAAGATTTATTTTGTGTCATCAATTTCTTGTGCACTCTTTCCCGATCATTGATATTAGATCGACATATGTGGATTGTGGATTGTGGGTTTCCCAAAATTTTCAAACTACTTTCACAATTTTTCTCCTAGAACTTTGTTTCTACATTTCTTCTAAACCTTTGATTTCTTGTGGATTCAATCCTAGCTGTTAATCTAAGATCAAATTTGTATCTCTGCATAAACCATTTATTCTCTTGGGACTTCAACTCCGTTCGTTGATCAGTTATCAAACATAGAAATTAAATTTGGTGCTCTGGAATCTTATCTTCCACGCATATTTACTTTGGATATTTTTTTCCTTACGTAGATATATTGTGAATTTGATTTCATTTGTTGATATGTTATTAGTGTGAAACTTCACCTTATATTTGCAAACCTGTTAATTTTCCTACACCTTTCTCTTCCAGAATTGATCCACAAGAGTCAATTTGTTTGAGGACTCTTCTTGATGTTGGATCATATGCTTGGAACTGTGCTTCCATCAATGATAGGCATATCACAATCTGATATGTTTCCACATGATCGCAATACCTATCTTTATTCTAACACTTCAAAGCACCATTGTCAATCAACCATATATCGTCTCCCATGATGAGAGATCTCAACAAAGAAGACACAAGGTAATACTCCCATGTTATCCCTTTCTCCTTAGGTGCATTCTTTTGTGGAGTCTCTTAGACGATAGTGGCGGCATGAACCTTTTCTTTATCTTTCTTATTTTTAATGCACTCTCTTGCAAAGTGAACTTTCCTTCCACATTAGAAGCATTTAAACTTTCTTTTTCAAATTTCTTTGTAAACTCTTTCTCCTTTGCGTGAAATAATTTTTTGGGAGTGAACGGTTTCCTCTATTTTTTTTGTTCTAGCCATGAGAGATAGATTCTCCACTTTAGTGTGCACTATTTTTTTTATGGTTGCACCCTTATTCTTGAATCCAATCATGCCAAAGTATTTCAAAGTTGGGATTCTCTTATCTTTCATTTAGTGCAACAAGAAAGGTTTCCCACCATTAGAGGAAATTTGGGGTCTAAAATGCGCCTGATAAGAAAATGTGCCAACAATAAGTTCTTATGAGTTGGAATTGAAGAACCAGTAGAATTCCAATAAAAGGAGTCAACCATAATGGTTGAATTGACATATTTGTCATAAAAAACTACTTTTTTGTTCGTATTTTCGACATATCTCCCTGTGTCGTCATCACATTTTTTCAGGTATTTCTTGTTTTTGGGGTAGAGGGGTTCATCAAAAGTATGCAGTGTGGGTAGTCATTGGATGCGGAATCAAATTCTACATCCAATAATCTCTCCCGATCGAAATTTGAGTAAAAACACAGGGAGATATGTCGAAAATACGAACACAAAAGTAGTTTTTTTCTTTTTTCCTCCAAAATTAATAGATATTATTTTATTATTTTCCTTAGGAGGCCCATTTTAGACCTCAAAATTACTCTAATGCAAGGCATGGATCTCAGAGATGGTTTTTTCAAAGAGATTATCCTCAGCTGTCTCAACATCGATGCTTGCAAGTTGACCCTTCACCTATGAAATGTTGGTGAAGAATGAGGCTACTGTCTCATCTCTTTCAATATTCATGTTGCACAAATTTTCCTTCAAACCATTGTTTATATTAGAGGCCTTCTTCTCATAAATATTTGTGAGTGTGTGAAAACACTCCTTTGTCATCTTCAATTGTGTGATCACCGACATGAGGTTATCCTTCACAAAGTCATGCCTGGTCCTATTTTCCTTTTCTTGGTTCTTCTTGTAATTTGTTCTTTCTACATTTGTAGTTGGCTCTTCAATCACGGTGGTCACAAAGGAATCAAGATCATGCTCTTCAATAATGTTGATCACTCTCACCTTCCATGTGTTGAAGCTTAATGTTCCTACAAGTCGATCTTTTTGTTGGACATATATTGATGCCATTGCTTCAAGATTTTCTCAATGCTTCAAGATCATGCATAGGTTTAGAATGTTTCACACTATTAAGATCTTTCTCACCTTTGTGAGTCTCATACAATTTCAATGTTTGAGAAAAATATGAATATAATTAAAGTGTAAAACTTCTTATAAACAAATTCATTGCATGTAGATCTCATTGTCAATTTGAACACACAAATTAATCAAACCATAAGACACATGATGTACCCTCAGAAAACCATGTAGAATTCGGAGGATGAAAAACCAAGCAAACAATCTTTGAGTATGATAGAGAATGGTAGAGAACTATCTTATAACACTTCCATATTGCTTGTTAAGAGATATCTAAGAAGCACTAGAGAATAGAGATCACTTGTAATGTTGTCATAGCCTTCCCAAGTGCATAACACTCTAATGAAAACCTTATTAAGTCATACAATGGAACGTAGTGAATGGTTGCATGCCTTTTCGGCACTCTAAACACTATACACTCTATTTGCACACCTCCCACATTACCTATTGTTCCTTCTTTGACTTGGTGCCAAGTTGACACCTCAAAATTACCTCTCAAACTAAATATATGTTCCCTCCCTTAACTCATTTGTGTTAAATTCCTCTAACTAAGAGTTAATTACTTGAATTGAACTGAACAAAAATGGAAATGAATGTAACTGCACTAAACTGAACAAAGATGAACGTAACTGAACTGCATTGGAAAAAACTAATAAGAATTGAATGTCAATAACTAATTACTTGACCATTAGTTAGGATTTTAACTAAATTTCTTTAGTTCTTCACCTTCAAAGTCATCTTCAACAACCACTTTGCATAAATTAATGAGAATATTCCTTAATAAACTTGTTCTACACAACTTTTATTTAGTTCATGTCTTTGCAATTTTATTTCACTCGAGCTCTGACATAGAAAATTCGAATATTTACTATATCTATGTGGTTATCTCATTTATCATTAATTAATTTTGCATGGTCCATGAGTGGTAATCTCCCAAACTATGATCATATGTATTACCCTGAGTCATATAATCATATGCTAAAGTAAATTATTCTAGGGGTATCTAACCCATAAAAATGACTTATACCATTGAGTGACCATGACTAGTAATACATCATATAGTATAGCCAAGTTCACCAACGTCCAACATAACCTTAAAGAAACATAAGACTTCCAGAAGAGTTATGCGGATAAGAAAATAAAAGATAAATATTATTAAATAGGAAACCATGTTTACTTAAAAGTAAAAACAAATAGAATCTATTGAGCTTGGGCAGGTGCAAGAAATTAGCACCAATATTTTGTGGACCCTTTGAGATACTAGCCAAGAGAGGGCCACTAGCATATGAACTGGCTTTACCTGCTCACATAAGAGTTCATAATGTTTTACACGCATCCTTATTAAATAAATATGTATATGATACTAAACATTGGATTCATTTGTCCTTGTTATAGGTGGAACCTGAAGGGTAGTTTGTATTTGAACCCCTTCATATAGTAGAGACAATAGAGAAGTGCATCTCAGGAAGCATACCACATTCTAGTTGAAAGTGCAATGGAAGCACTTTGAGGTCGATGAGGCTACTTGGAAGAATGAAGCCACCATGAGAGAGGCTTACCTCGCATTGTTTCATGATTTCATTCCTAGTCTCTAGAAAACCAGGGACGGTGTTGTTCTAAGCAGCAAGGGATGTAATATCCAAAATGCTTGACCTGACACTTATGGGAATATGTCTGATTGCATGTGATTTTGCTTTGATATTTTATTTTTCATGTTGGGCATAATACCCCACTACACACGAGAATGCTTATTTGTGTGATATATTGGGTGTAAGCCAAATGCATATGTTTTATGTATATGATTTAATGTCTTGGGTGTGGACCGTGAAGAACATAATTGGTCAGATATTTGTGTTGAGAACAAGATCCGATGCACATGAGTATTTGATGTTTTTGTTGAGTGAGAATATCTGGAGCACATGGGTATTTGATTTTTGTGTTGAGTGAGAATATCTAGAGCACATGATTATTTGATGTTTGTGTTGAGAAACAATATCAGGAGCAGATGAGTTATGAAATATTTTTGTTGAGAATGAAGCTCTAAAGAACATGAAAATATAAGAATTGGAAGTGTTGGGAATAATCCTTGGATCCTTCCAAGTTGATGTTGAGCATAATATCCGGAACATCAAATCTTGGCCATTGTATCCATAGGTGTATCCTAAAAATACATTATAGCATTAGTGTTGAGCGAGGAGCCCTGGAATTGCACTAAGTTGCAACTCCATGTTTCTTAGCATTGAGTATGGGATGTGAAAAAACACTAGGAGTTATTGAAAATTTAATTTGATGAGTGAAAACAACTCTGATAAAACATTGATCTCATCTTACTAATTTTTAAGAGACTAATTG
The DNA here is from genome assembly GCA_001517045.1 of Pseudotsuga menziesii. NCBI lineage: Eukaryota > Viridiplantae > Streptophyta > Pinopsida > Pinales > Pinaceae > Pseudotsuga > Pseudotsuga menziesii. The sequence continues at coordinate 32,546 of LPNX011051651.1, forward strand.
TAATTTTGAATTTTTGTGTCTCATCAAGTACAGAATAACTACCATGTTATACGAGGTAATCCAACATGCAAGGAGGTTTAGAGTATCCTAACCTAGTTGACCTAACCCCTACATGAAGGCCTTAATAAAGAAGTGACTATAAGCTAAAAATAAAAGGATCATGTGATTTGGGATCTTGCTCTATGTAGATACCGAAAGTAAAAATGTTAACAGCAACATATGTCTATATCTATATCTATATCTATATCTATATATACATATATATAAGAGTAAGCCTATGTAATAATGATAGTAACTATAAATAATAATGGGAGGATCTATGTATTGTTATTTATTAAAATAATTAAAATTAAATATTTAAATACCTAAAAGAGTCAAATAAGAACTAGTCAAAGAGTTCCTAAGTATAAATAAATAAAGATTAATTTCACATAAATTAAATAATTTTTTTTATCAAGAAAACAAATTATTCTTGATTTAACTTCCCTTTTCCTAAAGATTTTCTATAATGACCCACGCCAAATAGAGGCTTGCATATCTCTTGATTTTCCATCTAATCTACCTGATTATTATTCTCAAGAGAGTTCTTGGAGAGAACTTTTCCCAAGAGGAAAAGAAAATCTAGTACAAAACCTGTTAGCTCATATAGGGAATCCTTCCCTTTAAGAGCTCTAAGCTACTTGCATGTTGGAACCAACTCAGGGGACTCGAATTGAAACCAAGAACAATTACGGGGCATGGTTGGGTGGAACGTTGTAGATCCCAAGTTATTCGGTAAACAAAATTGAAGTCATAATTGTCTATATTCTTGTTAATGTTGTGTGATTGAGTGTGAAGGGTTCCAACCATTAAAATAGCTTCAAATTGCAGGTATGAGGTTTCTATTTCTTCCTTATAGTTCATACATCTTCATTATTAAATGAAGGGTTTATAATATGGAAGGAAAATTTGTATATTATATGCTTGCTATAGCTAGGTTTGTTTTGTTTACAAAACTTAAAACTTGAATTTTTTTGAAGTAGATATTATGCTATAGGAGTATGTGGTTTACTTAACCATGATTACCTAGTTAGAAAAATATAGGGTATATTTCTTAGTATTTCTTTTAAACCTTTCACATATGCTTTTCTTAGATTTCAAAACTCTAGGAAAAATTCATCTCTATTCTTCCCATCATTTATATCTTAAATTTTGTTGTCTCTGTAATTGTGTAATTTTCTAAGAGAGTTTATATTAGTCTTAAAACTATAGAATATTTAAGATAACTATTTTTTTGTTTATTGTTCAAACGTAGATACAGAAGTAAAACATAGTATTCTTAAAAATAAACGAAATAACCCTTATTAGAAGTAAAAGTAGAAATAATATTTTAAACCTTGCATCCAAAACATTCATATAAACTATGTATGAAAAAAATTGTAAGCCCAAAAACCCTAGGTCACATCTATGAGTTAAAGAAATTCAAACTAGGTTTAAGTCATTTTAAAATAACTAATGAACTACTAACCAAAATTAGGCTAATTAAAATATAGAAATGAGACTATCTCCATTAAAATACAACTCTAATGTTGTATTACCACTGCTGGCAGATTCCATATGGTGAGCACACTTCTTTTCTTTTCACATATCAAATCTAATATAAACATATATATCATAAATGTTGTTCACAAACTTGAATATATTTAAATACTAATTCTACGATAAAACATAATGATTATAAGTCTTAATAAACCCCATACAAATTCCATTACAAAACCATCTACACAAAACCCGAGCCATCAAAACTTGTTAAGGCTTAACCATGGGAAAAATTGATCGATATCTTCTTTGATCGACATCAGGTGAAAGATCATCCTTCCTATGTCTAAAACCAACAACCATAGGCATCATAACAAATGAAGAATTTTCCATCTGAAATCTCTTCAACATCTCCTTCAAATACCTCTCTTGTGAGAGAAATAAACCTTCAGAATTATGAATAGTGTGGAGACAAATAAAGAATGTCAATTCTCCTATAATTGGCATATCCAACTCGTATTTCATGTCATTAGAAAACCATTGAACATAAGAATCATTACTGCAATTAAAAATATTTTCATCTACATACACCAAAATAAGTAATAAATCATCGCCTTCAGATTTAATGTACAAATTATTGTCAACAATACTTTTCTTGAATCCTTTCTCATGTAGAAACTTATTCATTCTATAATACCAGGATTTTGGTGCTTGTTTCAATCCATATAGTTCCTTCTTAAGTTCGCAAACATAGTTAGGATTTTCTGTAAGTTACAATCCTTCAGGTTTCTCTATATAAACTTCTTATTCTAGATCTCCATTGAGGAATGCTGACTCAACATCCATCTGATACACTTTGAAGGTCTTATGACTGGCATAGGAAAGACACATACTCATATCTTCCAATATTTCCAATGGTGCAAATGTTTCATGAAAATCATCTCTCTCAACATTTTTATACCCCTCACTTACCAATCGCGCTTTATTCCTCATAACTTATCGTTGTTCATTAGTCTTATTTTTAAACACCCATTTGGAGCATATTACATTCTTACCTGTAAGTCTAGGAACAAACTCCAAATTATTATTATTCTCAATATGATCAAGCTCTTCATTCATGGATCTAATCCAATATTCATCCTCACGTGATTTTTAAAAATTCTTAGGTTCACTCATAGATAGGAAAGAAACCCGAGATCGTTCTGAAGCTTTAATCAATTTCCTTCCTGTTTGAACTCCTTCATTCTTGTCATGAATTATCTGATTTTCAAGATGATTCTTCTGAATAATTTTGGAAGGTGGTTTTGTTTATGTTTTTTTTTTTGAATATGTTTGAATGTTTGAGCATTCATCATCTGACTCTAAATCTTATTTTTGTTATTATTGGACCTTTTCTTCCTCAACATCAACTCGTATCCTCTTTATTTGGTTCAACACTGCTTATGAGAATATATTTTATAGGAATTCCTTCATCAATTTTATTGTCAATAGAAAAAACCATATTATGCAGCCTCTTATTATAACATGTGTACCCATTACTATTTGTAGCATATCCTAATAATATTCCTTCATCATCCTTGTCATCAAATTTTCCAATATGTTCATAATCATTTTTAATTTAACATTTACTTCCAAAGAACTTGATATTTTTTATTGAAGAAGGTATTCCAAACCACAGTTCATAAAGAGTCTTATCATGGTTTGTCCATAACTGAGATTTGTTAAGAATATGGACACCTGTGTGAATTTCCTCTACCTAGTATGTATGAGAAATATTCCTATCATTCATCATTGATATTTCCATCTGTTGAACTAACCTATTATGTCTCTCAACTACTCCATTTTGTTGTGGATTCCATGGAATAGTATACTCTCCTTTAATTCCATGGTTATCACAAAAATATTTGAATTTTTCTGAACTAAACTCTCCTCCTCTATCAGACTTTACTACCATTCTTTTTCCTATTTGATTCTCAGTCAAAGCCTTAAAATTTTGAACTTTTCAAATTCTTCATATTTTTCCTTTATAAAGACAACCCATGTGGCTCTGGAATAATTATCAATGACCAACAGAAAATATTGTTCTCTTCATGTTCCTTCCTTTCTTGATGGTCCACACAAATCCATATGTACTAACTGAAGAGGTTTGTCTATTGATGTGAAGTTCTTGGATTTAAACCGTGTGCAAGTCAATTTTCCCATTTGACAAGGTTTACAAACAAACTCATATAGATTAGATATTTTTGGAAGATATTTTACTACCCCATTCTTCATAAGATTGATTATGTGATCAAAATTTAGGTGTCCAATTCTTCTATGCCATAGCCATATTTGATCATACTTGCTTAGATTACATTCTTCTTGTAGTTCTTTGAATACATAGACATTGTTTTCTCCTGTGATTCCTTTTGCAACCAACTGTCCTCATGGTACATATTTTATCTTGCAATATTTAGAAGTGAAAATAACTTCACATCCTCTGTCACAAACCTGACTGACACTAAGAATATTATGATCCAATACATCTGCAAACACCACATCTTGTGATTTCCCTTTTCCATTACTCAATTTTACCATTCATTTTCCTTTGATTTTCCCCAGAGCATCATTTCCAAAGGTTACATTTCCTGATTTATTTTCACTTAGAGAGACAAAATTATTTTTATCACCAACCATGTGTTTGGAACATCCACTGTCAATATAGTAGGGGATTTTTTTCCTTTGAACAAAACACACTAAAACACACTTGCTATTTTATTTCTTCTTCCAAACTTTAGCACTTCCAGTTGAGTAACTCACTCTCGGATCATTTTTGTAATTCTTCAGATGATAGTCTAAATCCTTGTGTCCAAAATTATGACAAACATAACATTCGGGATCATTGTATAGTAGATCAAAAGAATTGATATGTCTATCATGTGTTATTCTTTTAGTTGTGAACTGGGTTGTATGATGTTCTTGTTTACTCACTCATTATATTGTTCTATGTTGCAGTAATTGACTATTCTTTGATTTCCTTAATTGCATACTTATAACATTAAATGCACAATTTGCAGCTTTGTGACCAAAATTAGAACAACAATAATAGTAAGCATGGAAAAAAATTTGGTATCTAAATGTTGGTTTTCTTCCTTTTTGTTGACTTTTCTCCTGAGCAAAGCTTGATTGAAATTTTCGATCTCAACTCCTGATTCTGGTACTTGTTTCATCTTCATTTCCTTTTGTTTGCAAGATATGTTCGTATTTTCACAGTTTGTTGCTTTGAAATTTAATCAACTCGTATTATTTCTTGTTTTCTGTGTGATTGATACTCGAATATTATTCATAGCTGAGACTTGTTTTTAACAATGAAGACCTTCACTTACTCAAAATGTTGTTCAGTTCTTGTGAAGCTTTAATACTTGACAGATTTTCGTGATATAAAGCTTGGAATTTATCCATTTCTTTTCTAGTTGTCACTACTTATTCTAATGCTCCACATATGTTTTTCTCCTCTGTTATAATTGATGTTTTCGAATATATTATATTTTTTTCATCTTCTAATTCCAACTTTAACATAAGAATATCTTCACCTGGTTTTCTACCATTATTTTCATACTACATCAACAATTGTTTTTGCGTCCTCTTCTTTAGTTTGAGTATGTCAATCTCTTCAATAGCACTGATTAGTTCACCTTTCATATCAAGCATATATTGTTCATCATTCATATCACTTCCTGTATATTCATTTTCAAAATCTTTAATCGCCATAAGAATGAAATTATTATCTTCACAAGATGAATCACTCTCTATCTGTTATTAGGAATCAACATCATTTGCACACAAGCTTTTCTTTTATATTTAGCCTCTTTATTGCATTTTCTAAATGTGTATTTCTCTTATCATCGGAAGTATGACACTTATTCCTGTGGGGACATTTATATGTGAAATGTACTATATTACCATAGTTGAAACATTTAAAGGGCATCTTTCCTTTATATTTACCTGATCCTTTCTTCAACCTTCTTACAATTTTTTCCTTAGTCAGATCCAGTTCAGAATCAATGTTTATATATTCTTTAAAGGATGCTTCTCTAGTGGTGGATTTATCTTTACTAATCCTCATTTCATAAGCAGTGAGAGTTCCTAGGAGTTAGTCAATAGGAAGAGTTTTAAGATCACTTAATTATTCTATTGTAGAAACTTTGAGATTGTATCTATCAAGCAAAAATCTTAAAATTTTCAGAACTAAGTGTGATTCATCAAAATTTTCACCAAGACCTATCATAGCATTCACACTCTCTTATAATGTTAAGAAATATTTACTAACAGCCTCCATCTCATTCATATTTAGTTGTTCAAATTTCAATCTATATGTCTGTAATTTGGCATCTTTTACTTTCTCATTTCCTTCTTACCTACTTATAAGTTTTTTCCACATCTCTTTTGCATATTCAAGATGCATCACCTTAACAAACACTAGTACAAAATGAAGAATTAGCTACTAGGTGACTAAAAATTCTAGTCACCACGGGTTTTCCAAGTGATTTACTACTAAATATGAGAAATTTTGATTGACCCAACTATAAACGACTAAAATTAACAACTAATTTAGTCACCAGTTAACAAATATGACCAGATAATAAGTGACAGAGTTAAAAATGACTAAAATAAATGACTAATTTACTCACGGCATAAAAAATGACTAGCTAGAAGAATATGAATTAGTCATTTATGTTAGTCATTTTTAATTGTGTCGTGGAAAATTGCAAATTTGGCAATGAAGTTTAATTTGTGTAAGTTGTCTACCTTCTATTAGTAATATTAGTGCCATGCACCTCAATCTTCAGAGATCCAACAAAGCAATTACATGAACTTTTAGCATTATGGGGGCTTTTATGGTATGAAAAAAAAAAGTTCTCTAGCTTCCTATTTTAGGCAATCAAAGGTCGTGATAATTGATTGAGCCAAAGGTCTCACCAATTTGAAGTCACTGAGTTATGATTGTTGGTTGAAAATGATTGGGCTCCTAAATAATTGTTTTCGTTCTTTATCCTTCAAGCCCCTGTACAGGGAGTTCAATTCTGACATGGACAACCTATCAAATATTGCGATAGGAGACTGCCTTGGTATTCTTCACGAATTATGTAATTAGTACTCAAACAGAATCATGATTATTGAAGGTCGCTTTACCTGCTTCTAGTTTCTCCATTCTGGTTTTGCCTTGGACTGTTTTAGGTTGTATCTGCATGACAACTCTCCGAAGCCCTGTTATTTTTTGTCTCACAATTATTTTGTCTTTTCCTCATTTTTGCTTTCTATAGGTTGATGGGTAGAATCCCTCTTGTTTATTTTTGGATATTGGAACGTTTTGCCGAGGGCTTCAATATTGTCTTCTATCCTACTTTTGAAGGTGATTTTACATGAACAACTATGATGTAATTTTGATTCTTATGAATAACAAATTACATATTTTTTTACAATGAAAAAAACCATTAATATAAAAAGATTCCACCATGTTTCTTTCTATATTTAGAAAAAACAATTTAAAAAGCTATATTTTAACACAATATATAATCTAAATTTCAATAAATTATAACAAAATATATAATTTATATTTCAATAAATAGAGATTCCATAATTTTTTCATTTACACCTTGGAAAAAACACAATTTAAAACAACCTATTTTGACAAATATATAATATATATTTTTATGTATAAATTTGTTTCCATTTTTCTTGTTTAACCTGTGCTTTAGGTTGTTTCCTTTTTAAGCTTTAGATTGAATTGCTTTATGTTGTTTCCTTTCAGAACTTTTGTACACTTTGGATTGAATAGGGAATAGAGAGAACCAACAATGGCAGGCGGGCAATCAGTGGGAAATCACAATCACAATCTTTTCATTTCAGCATTTATGGCATTTCCGCTTCTGCAATTTCCTCTCCTCTTTCGATGGCCATGGAATTTCTGCTTGCTGGTCCATCTTCTCATTCCGTGCTTTCAATATGGATCGTATCTTCTCGTTTGGTGTGTTGTGTCTTTCTTGAATCTCGATGTTGGTGTTTGAATCTCAAGAGTAGGCATCTCTTCCCGTGTCTATTAGTGATAGAGAAAAGTGGTCGCCTCGAGGGAAAGTGGATTAGGGGGTTGGATATGATTCCTTGTATGATATTTATTTATGTTCATATGTCCTTTTTCTCCCCATTTGTCTTTTTTTTCATTTTTGATGCTATGTCTAGAGGGAACAAGGAAAATGAACAAGCATTGTATGTAGAGACCCTTAGTATTATTAATTTCTTTTGCACACTTTGGGATTGATTTTGTATTATTATGTGATGTACTTATTATGCTTTACATTTAATGGAAGTGTGACCCAATTGTTTAGTAGATAATATATGTGAAACATTTTACGTTTAATGGAAGTGTGACCCAATTTTTGTTGAACTAGTGGAGTTATTTTGTAATATTTTTATAATATTTTATAATATATTTAAAAATAGTATTTTAATTTTATTTTTTTTAATATATATAGCCATATTTATATATTTATATTAACTATTCTATAAAAGTTTATTTAAATATAAAAAAAATATTTTTCAGTATAAATTGTCGGGAGATCAAGTCTCACTAAAGTTACTTTAAATTATTTTCCAAAATATTAATAACATAAAAAATTTGGTTAAACTTTTTCTAAGTTTTTTTAACATAAAAATAATTTGTTACAATAAACAAAGTAATTTATTAAGATCCCATCAATTAAAGTTGATCCCCCTCTCTTCATCTCTCTCTAAAATAAATAAAATAATTTAAAAATTCTTTTATATTTATACATTCCAACTGAAGAAAAATTTAAACTAATATATATTTTGCTTTCCAACGCCCCCAAAAAAATGAAATTATGGATAAACCTCAAATAAAACTTAAGCCTAAAACATCTATGTCTAATAGCACACTCTTGCAAAAAGCACTATGACTTTATATTTCGATCAAAAATTTGTGCAAAACAAAATAACATAGGATTATCATATATGATCAACTTTAACAATCGTAATTTCAAAAACTAAAGATTATTTTCCTCAACAAATATGTTGGAAATCGAACCTTTTTTGTAAGATTCCTTCTTCATTGCTTCAAGCTTCATAAGGCATTCATTATTTGATAAGATAAACCTCTTTCAAGATATCCTTTGCTTATCCTTTAATTGTCCAAAATCATGATGGATGGAGACATTACATAAATTGTTCCTAGTTTTTTTTTTCACTACCTTACTTCACTCCATCCACAATAAGAGTTAACCATAAGTTTTCTAGCTTATTTTTCTCCTTTGGTCAATTAATAATTACCTTGCATTTCTCTTTAAGTAATTTTGACTTAAAATTTTTTAATATGTTATCATTATATTTTAAATATTTAAAGTAAATAAAATTATTTTCTTCTATAAGAAGACATATTTAAAGTAAAGAAAACCACTACTCCTCTAAAAACAAAACTGTTGCAGTGGATATAACTATATAACAAGGTGTTGACTTGGGGTATATTCAAGAAGATATCTTGGCATGGAGCACATTTAGGAGGCTTATGTAAATTATTAGAGGCATATCTTTGAATTTTTTGTTTGTTTGTTGACTAGTCATTTTTTCTTTATAAAACCATATACCTTCAAAAATAAAAAATAAAAATAATCAAAAGTTAAAATTAACATTGTTTAATATTTCTATATATTATTAATATTACTAAAAAGATACTTAAAATCATTTTTAGTAATATAAATAAAACTAACCAAACACAATTATGGCTATACCAACATAACCTATATTTAAACCTTACCACGTTATAATTCCATAGTTCAAATGATGGCATTTTTTTATGTTATATGGTTATAACACATAAAGTTTGTCATTACCGCTTGCATACAATCTCTTCATGGCATGAACTTGGATAAAGATATGGTTAAGATTTATGATGTGGCATATAATAATATAATAATCCACATTATATTGGTAACGGTTTTAATGGATATGTTTAACATTACCGCTTTCATACAATCTCAGCTTCGTGCCATGACCTTGGATAAAGATATGGTTAAGATTTATGATGTGGCATATAATAATATATTAACAATCCACATTATATTGGTATGGTTTTAATGGATATAAACATATTCCTTTGTGATATTTTTTAAACATTGGTGCTTATGGTTTAGGCTCCAGATTATACCATATGGTTTAAATATAGTGTTATAACATATGATTTACATGGAGTCATGGGGACGTTGGGTTTGGTTACTAGGCTTAATCCAAAAGCAAACAAAATAAAGAAGTATTAGGTACACTTTTTCTTGGACATGGATTGCATCCACACCTACTGCTGCGAGTAGCATATCCCGTCAATGATAAGCTCTATGAGTACATTATCTAATTCCACCTATATGCCTTGCCTTCAGACATCCTCGTTTTATTGCTTTAGACACCATCTGGCTATGGATATGTTGCACCTACATATTGGAAAGAAGGATACGATATGATGTCCCCATCTCTAAATTATATAGAAAAGGGAGGGGTTCCTTTCCTACATGACTAGCTCGAATCCACACCGCTATGAATGGCACATGATCCCCTAGTAAATAGCTATAGAGTGCCTAACGCTTCCATAGACCAGAAAGATATACTCGAGATAGCGATGGATGCCCTATTGCAGACCCAGGGTTTTTATACAATGAAGCGAAGCCTCATTCAGTTTTTGGTTTATTGAGGGAAATGACATCAGTGCAGACAAGCGGAGCTGATCCTGAGAATGGATCAAAGAATTTACAAAGCAGGGCAAGAACAGGCTGAGGCTGGGGTCGTGGTCATCGAAAATGAAACCCTTGCCCCATTATATGAATCACAACCCTACCCTACTGTGTTGAATACTTAGGATAAGAGGACTATATTTACAAGTAATTTGTCTGAATCTAAGAAGATGCTTGAAGACACATCTAAGAAGAGTAAATGGAGTTGGAATTCAGGAAATTCTAAACATGGTGATGAGATTGGTGTTGATGGATAGAAATTGAAACTGTCAAATATTGGTATTAAGCTTCACATTGGGTCTCTGCTACCTTTAGAATGGCATCAATGTTTAGACCTTCAGGTTTGTTCTATGTTTTTCTTGATTATCTATTGTGTTTTTTTTTATTCATGTTTATTTTCTTTGTTGTGGATGTGGTGGAGATGAAATGGCTAGATCATAATTCCCTTACAGTAACAGAGGATTTCTACACCTGCAGGTGCACTATAATAGGCCATCAGGATCAAATCTATTATTGGATATCCCGTGATTTTCACAAGTTGCAGCCTCGAAAATAGGTCAAACCTGCCCAAGTGCATAATAATATTGCTATGTTTAGAGATAAAACTCAGGAACTAGCAATTCCAAGGGTTGGTAGACCAAAAATGTTGTGTACAGGATTTCAGAATGAAGGTTATAATATCTAAGAATTTCCTCGCTTCAAGGTTCAAGGGAGGGACCTGGACTCTTTACTTTCCCTGTGGGACTCCTTCCAGAAACACTTACGAGAGGAGTTGTGCAAGTCTTTACCTGCTGTTGCACCTCTTTTTTTGTAGTAAAGTATAATGCTTTCCCCAATACTAAAACTGCGTAATCTACTTAATATTTTTATATTTGTAAGATTCATGAGCAGCCCCCAGGAATTGTAAGACTCATTGATTAACTTTGGGGATTACAACAATATCATACGGAAATAAGCCTTCCATTACTCGAAGAATCCAACCTTTTAACAAACTAATTCAGAATATATACAAAAGGAGAAGGAAACTAAATATAGAATTAGAAAGTTAATTCCTAAATTTATGCTAACAATCTGACAGCTTCACAAGATATCCTAAATGAATTCAACTGCATTCTATCCTATTTCTAACTTAACTCTTCCATTGATGGCAAAGCCAACTCGATTCTTTCCAGAACTAGTTCACTAAATTGATTACCACTAACCTAAACATATGGAGAATAATCAATTAAGGGAAACCCACTCCCTTTTGTAAAATTTAGAATCTTAATTTTTGAATGGCCACATTGCAATTTAAGAGTGATTCCCGTGCATCATTTATCCTTAGTAAAATATCTATAGTAACCTTGGTAAGAAACATTACAACTTTGGGAGAAAAGAGGTCTGTAGTGCTTTGGAGCATAGCCCAATTGTCAAAGAAAGAGCTAGTACTAATTTGCCAAGTGTGAGAGGTGTGAGTACCTCCTAAATGCATACTAATTTTCCATATGTGAGAGGAAGTGATGTTTTAATTTTGGTAAAAAATTAATGACATATTTTTTATGTTTAGCTATTTCTATAAGTCGTTGTTAATTTTTTCTTAATTTTTCTAGAGGTTGAACTTTAATAAAAGTGGTTTCTAAACTGAAATTTTAATTGCAAGTAATATGGATATGGTGGGTGTATGTTGCATAATGTTAGAGGGTGTCATTTATGATTTGTGTTATATCTGGAAACCTACATCCATTTTTCAACAGTGCCCACAAGTGTTTGTCGATCCCAAGAGTTGATACACTCAATGTTTGTACTTCATGTATAAGTCGATGTGATCAGGTGGTGATACTGTTAATCAATCCAAGTATGCATAAAGAGTCATTGCGAGTTCTCATCTCCATGCATTCGATCCCAGAGTTGATACAAGAGTTGATGCCTTCTTATGAAAGGAAATATTTGTTAAAATATTTTTATTGAGGGCTATTCTTACAAACCTTGGTGTCATGATCAGTTTTATCTTTGGGTGCCTATTTCAAATGGGGAACTTTCCTTTATACATATTATTTATACTAGTAACTTTCCTTACCATTTTTTATTGTTCAACCTCTTTCCTTATATATTACTTTCTTTGAGAAGGAGATAACCAGTTAGTTAATATAGGTCCCATTTTGCCTTGTTTCCTCATTTTGTTTTCAAATGAAATTCCTTGATGGGTAGATTCAAAAGGTAGGGCAGCCAAGAGCCAGTTGGTTCACGATAGAAAGGAAGTTATGCTACAAGGAATAGCCAGTCTCTTTACCAAGATGGTGCTAGTATATTGATTTCTCAGAGTGAACCATTAAACTAGAGGAATTGGGGAGTACAACTGGAGGCCGGAGAGTACAGATGTTGAGGGAACTCATTGGGGCAGTGCAGTACAATTTTACATGGAAGGAGTGAAAGAAACCTCTGATTAAATAGAATTAGAATATAGATTTTATATGCGTGGCTTACACCCAACTACGAATGTGCCAGTAAATTATAATAATTCGCTGGGTAGTCTACCCCATACCAATTGGCTTTATCGAGTATACCATACTACTAGAAGACCAACCATTACAACAAGCCTACCATACACATAGGATTAGTATCTGCCCCATAGTCTTTACCTAGTCCCACATCCCACCTCTCTACCAGACATTACTACTTACTTAATTCATTGTTCATTTAACCTAGTCCACACAATAAAACAAAAAATTAAAAAAAAAACAATTTTTTTTTATATAATAAAAGAATTAAAATAAAAAAAACAAAACAAATCTATATAACATATGTAAACAAATAATAAAAATAAAACAAACCAAACCAATAAACATAATTTATGAAAAAAAATAATATATATATATACATAAAAAACGAAAAAAAAAACTATTTTCCAAATTAAATAATAAAAAAAAAAAAATATATACATGAAAAAACACAAAAATTTTATTTTCATGGGCGGTTCGACCCAACTAGTTTACCAAAGAGCGAACCAACCTCTACAACAATTGCATTCTGCAATGGCATTTCGATTTTCCTTAACCACCATCCTTCAATTTTGACAATTTCGGTTGTTGCTCAACCTGCTAGTTCTTGTCAAATAGCCTAACCGTTGGCGCCAAACATTGGAGGGTTTGGTGGGTTTCGGATATGGATATTGGTCATACTCATTGAGGACTTTGGGATTGATATTAACCACTTTTGAGAGTTCACAATTTCTCTATTTAATTGCCATAGCTGCCATGGATAAAGCAGCATTGGAGGGAACCTGGATACTTTTGAAGAGGCGAGCTGCGAATTCTGCACCTGTGGCATCAACACCACCTTCTTTGCTTACAAAATTCCTGGTAAGTATCGTGAATTGATAATTTTTAGTGAATGTTGGATAAAAACCCTATCGAGCCCCTCACCAGAGAGTTTGTCTATAGTTGTGGTCAATTTCCCTACATATGTGTAGGTAAGATATTTTTACGAACTACAGAGATATAGCCTTGACTTGTTCTACAAGTGTCGGGTGAGAGATGTCATTGATGTTTTGATCATTTGTCATCCACTTGATGACTAAAGAATCCCTAAGTACCTGAGGATCTATAATTTTCAGATGATGGGCTAGTCTAAACAGAGCTCGGGGTGCAAGAAGCACAGCTCAGTTTTTAGTACCCTGACCTGCATTAAAAATTAAATGAAAATAGTGTCGTTTCTGCAGGAAGAGGATGCCTCCAATACGACATATTATCATCCCTTTGGAATGCTCCATCCAAGTAAATGTATTGTCCATAGTCAACTTCCCAATTATCTATGGCTTAGATGGATTTCCTTGTGAATAATAGAACTAGTTAGTAACAATAATATGGGATGATACCCGAAAAGGGGGAGGAAGTGTTCCTTCAAATTGACTAAAGTTGTGCATCATCCAAATGCTCCAAATTGAGATTTAGTGAACAACTTGAAATGCCTTAGATTGGGGAATTATTGTGTTAATCTAGTTGCAGACATCCTTCTAACATTAAACAAAATAGCAACAAGAAGTAAATAGATGAGTAACATATTTGCTCTCCATTTTGCACAAAGAGTATAGACTTGCACGATATTTTTGTTTCTCTTGCAAATAATCCTATGTAGGAACCTTTTGTAGAAGATTGAGCAAGATGAATACCTTAGCTTTTTTAGGGGCTCAAATCTTCCAGATTAGTGAATACCATTAGACCACATCTTGATCCTCTATGGCCATCATCACCTATTACCTAATAACCCAGCTTAAGAGAGTATTGACTGTCATTGGGCTTATTCTATAATTGTTTATAAGACTCTTCATGCAATCTAATATGACCCTACTTTAGCTCAATGATAAACTAGACCAGATGTCAACAAACATTTCCTCCAGACTTAAATTGTTCAAGTGTGCCATTAACAAATAGTAGACCATCATTTGTCAACGAATTGTTATTTCCCCATTACAGTATTCAATGTTGGTCATGGTTGCATCAATCATGATTCAACATTTGAATTGATTCAATGTAAAAATCTACCTCTCGACTGACCCCCACTCCAAAATTCTGAGGGTTTCTATGTAGATCTTACATGGGGAGTCACTTTGTATCTGTTATCCAAAATTTTGCTTTCTGAAAAATATTAAAATAAACCTCTGACGAAGAGGGGAATAAACCCTTGGATCATGAAAAGGGACCTCCATAGAGCAATTAGAGCCAGTATATTCACGCACCTTTTTTTTCTCCAAGGGACCCTCACTATAGTACACTAGTTGAACACCCTCTACTTCTATCCCTAGGTTTTCTGTAGATGACATTTTTCATCACCACACACACACACACACACACACACACACACACACACACACATATATATATATTATCCTCTCCTTCTATCCCTAGGGTTACTGTAGATGACATTTTTCATCACCATATATAGACATCTTGAATTCTAGTGCCATTAAGTTAACAAACGCAAGACTTAACTTATCATCATTACAACCAAAAATGATATCATCTACACAGACAATGGTTACTAGAATCCCACTCTTCTCTGTTTTCAAATAGATATTTCTATTTGCAATGCATCTTTTGAAACCTTGTTGAAAGAGATAGTCGTCTATAAGTTCATACCAAGCCCTTGGGGCTTGTTTTAACCCATAAAGATCCTTTTTTAGACTCCAAACATTGTCCTCCTTTCCATGGAACTTGAAACCATCAGGTTGTTTAGTGCATACTTCTTCATGTAAATCTCTTTTCAAGAAAGTGGATTTCACATCCATCTAATAATATACCTTGAAATTTTTGAAGCATGAGTAAGAAGAGAACATTCTCATTGCCTCCATTCAAGAAACAGGAGAAAAATTTTCATTGAAGTCAACTCCTTCAACCTGTGCATATCCTTTGCAGACAAGTATAGACTTATTCCTTACTATTTCTCCTTCTTCATTCATTTTATTTATGTAAATCCATTTAGTTCCTATGAAATTCTTGTCCTTTGGGTGTGAGATTAATTCCCAACTACCAATATTTTTGTGGACTACAGAGATATAGCTTTGACATATTATGAAAGTGTCAGGTGAGAGGTGTCATTGATTTTTTGATCATTGGTCATCCACTTGATGACTAAAGAATCCCTGAATACCTGAAGATCTGTAATTTTCAGATGATGGGCTAGTCTAAACAGAGCTCGGGGTGCAAGAGGCTCAGCTCAGTTTTTAGTACCCTGACATGCATTAGCAATTAAATGAAAATAGTTTTGTTTCTGTAGGAAGAGGATGCCTCCAATACAACATATTATCATCCATTTGGCATGCTCCACAAATTCTTGAATGTGAAGTATTCCAGGCTCCCTATCCAGCCCCTCACCATAGAGTTTGTCTGCAGTTGCGGTCAATTTCCCTACATATGTGTAGGTAAGATATTTTTGTGAAATGCAGAGATATAGATTTGACATGTTCTACAAGTGTCAGGTGAGAGATGTCATTGATGTTTTGATCATTGGTCATCCACTTGATGACTAAAGAATTCATGAATACCTGAAGATCTATAATTTTCAGATGATGGGCTAGTCTAAACAGAGCTCGGGGTGCAAGAAGCTCACCTCAATTTTTAGTACCCTGACCTGCATTAGAAATTAAATGAATATAGTGTTGTTTCTGTAGGAAGAGGATGCCTCCAATACGACATATTATCATCCCTTTGGCATGCTCCATTGAAAAAGGCCCAAGTAAATGTCTTGTCCACAGTCAACTTCGCAATTATCTGTGGCTTAGATGGATTTCCTTGTGAATAATAGAACTGGGTAGTAACAATAATATGGGATGATACCTGAAAACGGGGAGGAAGTCTTCCTTCAAATTAACTAAAGTTGCGCATCGGCCAAATGCTCCAAATTGAGATATAGTGAACAGCTTGAAATGCCTTAGATTGGGGCATTATTATGTCAATCCAGTTGCAGACATCCTTATAACATTGAATAGAATAGCAATAAGAAGTAAATAGATGAGTAACATCTTTGCTCTCCATTTTTCACAAATAGTATAGACTTGCACGATATTTTTGTTTCTCTTGCAAATAATCCCATGTTGGAACCTTTTGCAGAAGATTGAGCCACATGAATACCTTAGGTTTTTTAGGGGCTCAAATATTCTAGATCAGTGAATACCATTAGACCGTAGCTTGATCCTCTATGGCCATCATCGCCTATTACCTAATAACCCAACTCAAGAGAGTATTTACTGTCATTGGGCTTATTCTATAATTGTTTATTAGACTCTTCATGCAATCTAATATGACCCTGCTTTAGCTCAGTGATAAACTAGACCAGATGTCAACATACATTTCCTCCAGACCTAAATTGTATATATACCTTGTTGGTGCATGTAGTGAACTATTCCTTATGGGAGATAATATTGTTGTTCCATCCCATTATTGCATCCAAACCTGCATTCACATGTAACCCATCATAGACCTACCAAAGCAGGTGAGTGCCAATGATTGGAAAGGCTAGTGCCTAAGGCTTTCCAATTATTTGAAGCATGTTTGTGAATCTTGACATGGTCGTGGATCCCATATAGAAATTTTAGGTTCCAAGTACTTCTGAACCTAAATTCTCTTCCATAGACCCTCCTTGGACATCAAGTTCTAAATTTTTTTAGCTGTCAGTGCATGTGACCAAAAGTGAATAACTACTTCTGATCCCAACCACCCTCATTCTTTGGTTTTGAGATTAGTTTCCATATTGCTAATGGAAACTAATATTGTCATCTTCGCCTCTCTAAAGAAAATCAGAACAAATCTTTCTAATTTTATCCAAACAGCTTGAAGAATGTGGGCAAGGAAGAACCAACACACTGGGATAACTTCTAAAACAGATTTGACAAGTATCAACTTTCATCCCCTGGACAACCATCTCTGAAACCATAAGTGGATTATTCTTTCTATTTTTTTTCCAACCATCCCTAATCTTTTATGCCATAACCATTTGGTTTTAATATAAATCTATGTATTTTAGACCTTCCTGTAAGATCCATAGATCTAAATTGGAATAGATGGATCGACCTTTTAGACATTTCCTCAATGATGTAGCTAAAACTGATGGAATATTTCTCTAGGTTGATCTCGTACTTGATGCTGTGCAGTAAAGATGTAAAATTTCGCAAAACATATTTGCCTCTTCAAGTGTGCCATTAACAAATAGTAGACCATCATTTGTCATGGAATTGTTATTTCCCCATTACAGTATTCAATGTTGATCATGGCTGCGTCAATCAGGATTCAGCATTTGAATTTATTCAATGCAAAAATCTACCTCTGTACTGACTCCCACTCCAAAATTTTGAGGGTTTCTATGCAGATCTGACATGGGGAGTCACTTTGTATCTCTTATCCAAAATTTTGTTTCATGCAAAATATTAAAATAACCCTCTCACAAAGAGGGGAATAAACACTTGGCTCATGAACAGGGACCCCCTTAGAGCAATTAGACCCCCTATATTGAAACACCTTTTGTTTCTCCAAGGGACCCTCACTATAGTCCACTAGTTGATCATCCCCGGCTTCTATCCCTAGGGTCTTTGTAGGTGACATTTTTGATCACCATATATATATCATCCTCTGCTTCTATCCCTAGGGTTTTTGTAGATGAAATTTTTCATCACCATATATAGAGATCTCGAATTCTAGTTCCATTAAGTAAGCAAACGCACGACTTAACTTATCATCATTACAACAAAAAAAGATATCGTCTACATAGACAACGATGATTAGAATCCCACTCTTCTCTATTTTCAAATAGATATTTCTATTTGCAATGCATCTTTTGAAACACATAGGTACAACTTGTATTACTATTGTTGTTGTTTACTGTCCTTGGATGCTTCAACATTAACACAAGGACCTTTGGGAGTGTTAAGTTGAAAGAAATGAAAATTATGTTTTTACTTTATCTTGCATTGTCACAGCTGTACCTATGTGTTTCTAATATTACTATTGTTGTTATTTACTATCCTTGGATGCTTCAACATTAACACCAGGACCTTTGGGAGTGTTAACTTGAAAGAAATGAAAACTATGTTATATATGCTACCATGTTGTTTTTCCTTTATGTATGCTATTTTAACTTGTTCGTTAATTTATTGCTACTGCTGTTATTGATTGTCCTTAAATGCTTCAACTTTAACACATGGACCTCTGGGAGTGTTAAGTTCAAAGAAATGACCTTCCTTATACGTTGATGATAAAACTTAGAATTATTGTACAAAACACATATGGACTATACCTTGAGAGAGAAGATAAAAATTTTACCCTTCGTCTTGTGGTTAAAATGGTTGTTTCCCCACCTTGATTGTACACATCGGTCTTGTGGGTGTTGTCTATCAAATAGGATTTCTTATCCCTGGGATTTAGGCAAGACTACAGGGAGCACAATATGAGTGCAGACTGCTTATCCAAGGAAGTACTTGACATGAAGGCCGGTCTTCTCTCCTTCTTAGAACTCTGGGAAGGAGAAATTATTGAGGAAGGCTTGACACAACTCTTTTAAGAGTTTTTTTTAGTATTTATGGCATACTCATGTTTTTCCCTTTTCGAGTATGGGTCTCTTTATCCTGTCGTCTTGTATTAGCTAGGGATATATTATTGTTTTGATTCCCTTGGGGTGTGTTTATTCCACCCAAGGGGCCTCCTGGATAAGCTATCTGGGTTCATTCTGTTCTCCCTATGGTAATGTTATTTTTGTCTTTCTTTGATATTTTGAGTTTTGTGGGTGGAGAGTTGTTGGGTCGAGAGTTGGGTTGACAGCTACTACACATGCAAATAGATTTTTTTGTTTTTTTATATATTTTTGAAGGTGGACAATATTGATCTGTGACCTTGTGGACTATATTTGTCTCACTCTTCCCTTAATGGGTCATAGCATCAACTGAATGGATATTTAGTTTTGACATTGAGGAATCATGCACATCGTTTCCCATAAGGTGTTCACTTAATTTTTCATGAGGCTTTATGGGTTCATTTCTGAGTTTTTTGGGCAAGTCAACTTCTTATATCTCTCTCAACGGTTTGATATAGTGACAAATCCAAAACTATTCATTTTTCCATTGACATGGAATTTTTCACAATGATTTTACAGGGTGAGAAATCCAAAACTCCTTGCTTTTCCACCAAAGCAGCAATTTCCTGTAATTCCTCTGTGCTATGCTTCTCCACATTATCCATGTCAGTCCCACCAAGTAATGACTTTAATCTCCCCTGAATTTCTAAACATCCAAAAACAGGATCATTTTCTTAAGAGGATCTACCCATATTACAAATTCGTGCTTCCACATTCAAAAAATCCCCAGTTATTAGATATTTACTAATCTTATCCTTCTCTTCATCACGTGCCTCACAAAAATCATGACTCCCTTCCACTTATTTTTTCTCATCCAACATAAAATCCGACACTGAACAAACTGCCCCAGTTACTGGATTCTTGCAGTCACCCTGTGTCACATGCATCTCTACATCATTTATATCAATCACCAACTCCAAAATCCTATGAATATTTACAAATGAAATATCTTCATGTGAAGTTACTCCAGCATACTCACTTCTTTCATCTAGTAGGATAACAATCTCAAGGGACTCCTCTTTGACATGCTTCATAGCAAAACCTGACACCCAATGGCTTTCTGTATGTCCCAAAACATCTATCACTTCATGAGACGATCCATTCACAGTGTTATTCTCTCTTTCCCCCTCGACTGACCTATCCCTGTTTCTTGAAAACTCACACATTTTATCTTCTGTGTTATCACTTGCATCCAGATTATTAAGGTAGCCTAAAAAGGTGCATTGTTTCTCCCCATCTACTAATTGGTATAACACTCCTTGCATTTTGGCTACTAAATGATCCTATTGAGAAGGAACTTTGGCATGCATTGTTGTCTGATATTCCTTGCTTACATAAAATATCAAATCTAGCATTTCCTCGATGTCTGCTAGAACAGTATGCTCAGGTGAAACAACTGAATGTGTCTGATTAGTCTCATCTAACAAAGATTCTGGGGTTCCTTTCATTGTCTCTCCTACAATAGCCTCGTGGGAACCTTTTCCTGAGACTCCACTTAATTCCTCCATAGCAACACAATCCTCCAATGAATTGTTCCTCCACATTTTCTTTCTTATTTTCATGTGATAAAAAATCTGGCATCCCTTGAATCTGAGTGTGTTTAAAATATTTTCTCTCTTGATGAGAAGATACATCCAAGGTGGCATTTTCCAACCTCTTTTCAATAATCATGAATGGACAAAAATATCCTCCTCGTTTATTCCCTACCTCCATCTAGTTCTTGCTGCTAATAGACACTTTTTCTACCTTCTCATTTGATGTACAATCTTCTGTTATTTTTATATTCAATGTCATAAAACCATAATGGGAATCCTCTTGCACATTGTTCTCATCTCTTTTAAATGAGCTTAACGTTGGCAGTCCTTGAATTTCTGGAGAAAGAATATCTTCCTATGAAACCCTCTCCAGGTGCTTCTCCTGGCTACCACCATCACCTTTGTCCCATACAGAATCTGGCATTTGAGTGTCTACTTGACCAAAAGCAATGCTTTCTTCATGGTGAGATTGAACAAAAGGATCAAAATCTCTCCTTTCAAGGGGCATTATCATTGTGCTTTGATGCTTGCCTCTTTTCCCTTCTCTTCTATCTTGGGACTCCAAAAAGTTGCCAATGCTCATCCTTTATGTCTCCTCTACCCACAGAGAGTTCGACAACATTTCATCCTCATACTTTTCTGCTCCTTCAATTTGAAAACCCAAACCTTCATTTGTACTATTCTTGTTTCTAGCATTTATTTTTGGTATTGAATCTTTATTTGATGCTATATTATAAGGATAGGAACATGCCTCAATCATGGAAACATACTCAACATACTTGTTCTCTGTAGGCTTGCAATCCATGACTGAGGAGGAATTGACCGCAAACAATGAACCATGTTGCTCAGGGAAATTTGACAAAATTGGCAGCTCTTTAGTGTTTTCTCTCAAATCCATCACTAACTGTTCAGAAACTTGTTGTTTCTTCTTGCCTGTATTTTCAAACTCAGGTTTGTTCTCACTTGTATTCTCAAACTCATCTCCCAAAATGTCTAACAATTTTGAATGTAAAGACTCTCTCTTTGAGCCCTTTGACACACTCCACATATTAACCTCTCCTCAATCATCTGAGGTGCTTGTCAAATCACCAATGTCTGGTCCAAACAAGTTTCCTTCAGTGGTCAAATTCTAGGATGAAACCATGTGGGGGTAAAATCTTGATAACCGACATTCTAGGACTAGTAATTGTCCAAAAATAGGGTACAGACTAGAGTGTAATGTGTACTCATGTGCATCTCCATGAGGTAGATCACTTTAGACTAGAGTGTAATGTGTAGTTAGTTAGGTGCAGTTTTTTGTGGCTAGAAAGGCCTAAAAAAATAACTGAATATGGTTTGAATCTCATCAAGATAGGTGTAGAACCTCGATTAGGGATTTTGAGTTTTGTTGGTGGAGAGTTGTTGGGTTGACAGCTGCTCCAAATGCAAATAGATTTTTTTTGTTTTTTATATATGTTTTGAGGTTGACAGTATTGATCCGTGACCTTGTGGTCGGTATTTGTCTCACTCTGCCCTACAACTACCTATATCTCTCTCTCTCTCAGGTATGTCCATTGTTTCGTTAGTAACTTGTCTCCTAAGAGACAAAGTGTGATCGTATTCTAAATATCAGTAGATAAATTAAGGAAGGTCTAAACTACATTGTTTTCTTATATTTGTCCATTTATAATATTTTTGCATGTGCTTGACTAATTCTATTCAAACATATCCTAGGTAAGTGTAATTGATGGATGTACGTAGTTCTGATATGTAGTAATCCATGCTTGGTTTGGAGCAAAATGGGTCATAGCATCAACTGAATGGATATTTAGTTTTGACATTAACGAATCATGCAAAAAAGAGTAAACAGATCTCTGTAATTGAATCCTCCTTAGATTCCTCCTTGTCCCTTATTCTTAGATTCCTCGGCCCTTATTTTGGCCTCCTCTATAGCTCGCATTTGTTGTTTCTTCAACTAATCTTTGACTACAAATTTTTTTTTCTCTAGATCTTCTCTTCTCGTGGCATCAACCTTTGTTTTTGCCTTTATTTTATCCATGTCATTTCCAAATGATACTTGTTTGACTTCCACTGTTATTTTCATGTTAGCTTCTTAAATTGTATGCAACATTCTTCTTTGATTGTCATTTTCCATATTACTCAATACTTCATTTTATGTGAAAGCTCCTTGGAAAATTTCATCATGAGGATTGGGATTATGCCTATACATTATAGCCAAGCTAGTTGATTTGAAATGTTCTTCAACAAATTTTATGTGATCGTGTCTCCTTAGGGTCTCTACACTAAGATTCAATTCTTTGACAAGATATCCTCCTTGTTGGCATCAGGAAAATTTGTTAAAGTGAAAAATCCTTGCTTGATCATCAATTTGAGCCAATATCTCTTAGCATGTGTAGATAAGAAAGAAGCAATCCCATGCACCATAGTTTGATATGTAATTTTCCTATGGACTATCCTATTAGGAACATACCTAGGTAAAAGGTGTGGGGTTGTAGAAGCACCAAAAATATTGATATAAGTGAATTTATGGGATCTACTAGTCTACAATGTCAAAAAGGGTAAACATGTTTTCTTTGGATAACCTAGGAGCATGTCAATTAAAAATAACAGTATATAAAGGGGGCATGAAAAATTCACAAGTGTTATAGAAATATAACCTATAGTTGGAGGACCACAATTCAAAAGAATATACATGCATAGGTAGAAGACTAGGTTTCCACTCTCATCCCATTTTGGGAAAAGGATTATAGGAATGAACTGCATCTAATATGTAATATAACATGAAAAAACTTTGGTTTTTGTATCCTTATACCTTTTTAATGGCCCTAGTGAAGCATAGTAGATTGACAGATAAGATGCTCACACAATTAAAATGGCCATGCATGAATTGATCTTGTGCTACAGATAGGTTTAAGTTTAACTATCTAAATCTTAAAAAATTTCAAGCATGTTTGAACAATTGGCTTCATATTTCATTACAGTACAAGAAGAGTCTATTCTTCTCCCAATCTACTTTGATAATGGCCTAGTTTTACTCAGATGATTGAAATTTTATGCTTATCTCATAATGTCTATAAAATCTGTCGACCCCCTAGGCATAAGAGAATGCAAAGATGCACTATGCAAATTCCTAAAGTCAATGATGCT
The DNA here is from genome assembly GCA_001517045.1 of Pseudotsuga menziesii. NCBI lineage: Eukaryota > Viridiplantae > Streptophyta > Pinopsida > Pinales > Pinaceae > Pseudotsuga > Pseudotsuga menziesii. The sequence goes on from LPNX011051651.1 coordinate 56,613, forward strand.
CATGATGTGTCTCGAGGGATTTTGGAGAAGTTCCCAAAGCACCTGAATGTTGTTCCTCCTAGAGTTCTCATGGTTCATTATCAGTTGTTACTCCTAAGACATATAATGCTGATACACTATTGTGGAGAAAGCACGCAAAAGGATACAAAAGAATGAACAAATATATTGGGGAGAGTAGATATCACAATGTTATGGACATGAATGTAGGTCTTGGTGGCTTAGCAGCATCACTTACATCCGGCAAATTTTGGGTTATGAATGTTGTCCCAACCATTGCAAAAAAGAATACACTTGGTGTGATATATGAAAGAGGCCTTATTGGAATTTATCATGACTTGTATGGTTACCCTTCATTTCTCTTTTAATTTTTGCAAGGCTTTAATTTCTGTTATAGAAATATAACCTATAGTTGGAGGACCACAATTCAGAACAATATACATGCATAGGTAGAAGACTAGGTTTCCACTCTCATCCCATTTTGGGAAAAGGATTATAGGAACAAACTAGATCTAATATGTAATATAACATCTAAAAACTCTAGTTTTTGTATCCTTATACCTTTTTAATGGCCCTAGTGAAGCACAGTAGATTGACAGACAAGATGCTCACCCAATTGAAATCATTCCATGTGTCTACTACATGATGCACCAATAGATTCCATTCTATTTTAAACTGAGAGGATCCCTCCTCGCCATATAACATAAAAATCATGGTTTTCATAAACCGATATGGGTATCTCAAGTATTGTGTATAATACATCCAATTATTCTTTTATAAGAAGGCCTTATATTCAGTCAACCAATCTTTCAATTTTTTTACTAGATTGAATTCCTTGTCTCTGTAATCATCCAGAAATGTTTTGTTCAATAGCACTTGAATTTTCTTCAGCTTGAACATTATTTCGAATGAATAGGGTTGTAAATAAGCTATGGAAACCCTACCTTCGCTTATGACTAATATCATTCTAAGATTAATGTGTCTGAATATCGATTTGACAACATCGTTATATGGTAATATTATTGGTTTGGAAGCAATAAAGTAAAGGATGTGCTTTCTGATATTTTAAAAAACCTCTAAGTCATCATGGTCCATATGGAAGTCTTCATTGATGAACATTCTATACATGTATTTGGGCACTCAAGGTCATCTTGGAATCCAATTAAATCATTTGTATATGTGAGCAACATTGGATCTGCATCTTTCCAAGGGTTGGGACTTTCTTCAACTTCCCATTTTAAGGTAGCTTCCCTATTCCTTGTGGTTTTGACATTTTAAATAATAAATATCCTACAATAAGAAATGAAAATACAAATATTAAATCTTGTAGACATAATTATGTGGATAGGTGAGTTATGAACATAAATAAAGTCTACCTCAAGTTTTGAGCTAAAACGAATGGACTTTGAGAAACAAGATAGCAGGTGAACAAACTTGGATTCTCTAGCATGTTTACAAAGGATAATGGTGAATATTAATTGTGAAATACCTCCGTGAGCTGGTTAAGATTATTAATGACAACTATATATATTCACGGGTGGCGAAGTTTGGTGATAAGTCCTGTATTTTGTTTTTGCAATGATTTATGGAGTTTGAGGATATTCCCTTATCTGAAATCCTTATGGCATGCTTAGGTGGCAAGCTGGGGTGCATAAATTTTGAAGAGAAATGTTTTGACCATGTCATTTGCACCAAGGGATTCACATGAAGCCCAAGTGCAATTTTCTTTGGAGTGAGGTGTGCCTGCTGTGATTGGTGTAATGGGGACACAACAGCTTCCTTACCCTTCCAGGGGTTTTGACATGTCTCAATGTTCATGGTGTTTGATACCTTGGACTACAAATGGTACTTGGGACTTTTACAAGATTAGTGCTTTTGTTAAAGTTAAAATTCTGAGCTATAGAAGATCCTTGAATTTAGTGATTTGATTCTCAAATTGATTTGTGTAGCTTCATTTGTTTGCAAATGGTATGTATTTGATAGAAGTGGATAGAGTCCTGAGACAAGGTGGATATTGGATTCTCTCTAGTCCTCCCATCAATTGGAATCAATATCACCAATCTTCGTAGAGATCAAAAGAGGAGCTCCAACAGGAACAAGAGAAAATTGAAGAAATAGCAGAACTTTTGTGCTGGGAAACAAAGTATGAAAAAGGTGATCTTGCCATTTGGCAAAAGAGAATTAATACTTGTGCTTGTCCTAGAAGCTTGAATACTATTGACCCACCTCCTTCCTGTGAATCAGGAAATCCATATGATTCTTGGTAAGTTCCTGAACTTCATAGCTCAAAGTTGAAGACAGCTTATGTAGAGTAATTTTATAACAAAACATAATAAGATCGATAGTGTGGTAAAATATATTTTCAAAAATTCATTGCTCGTGAACAAAGTGATTATATTTATGAGCAATGTTTGTAACCCAGACATTTTGTGTGCTTAAGTAAGACCATAAGCTCAGTGTTGTAGGTATTCTTAGGTTTAAATCTAGGCTCCAATACATTCCTAGGGTTTGACAGTTAAAACCTATTTTTGTCCTTCCTAAAATGTGCTTTGGATTCTAGGTATTGGCTACATTTGTTATTCTATTAGATGAGCATCTAACACCTGTCCTTGTAAGTATTCTTATATTGTCTTTTTTTCCTTTAGAAGACTAATATCATGCCAAATTCTAAATTGGATATCAATTTGCAATGGATATGTTACAAAGCGCATTGTGGTTGTAGGATTCCTTTGAACTAAAATGTCAGTGTGGCTGACTGCAAAAAATTTAAACTTGCACTGCTATTAAGCTGAAGTACATGGTATGTTTGTTTGTCATAATTTTCTCACATGTAGAAATCTAGAGAGCTGCTCTGTAACAATTGATAGAATGGCCATTGACCTATTATAATTTGTGATTTTAATTGTAAATGATACAAGATCCAAGGGATTAACAACTTTATATCCTGAATCAACTTTATATCGTGAATACAAGTCAAAGATACATTTTGAATTCATCATTTTTATGTGAGTTTTGAATTTTCCTATCTGCTTTTACATTTTAATGGCCATGCATGAATTGATCTTGTGTTGCAGACACGTTTAAGTTTAAGTGTCTAAATCTTAAAAAATTTCAAGCATGTTTGCATAATTGGCTTCATATTTCATTACAGTACAAGAAGGGTCTGTTTTTCTCCCAATCTGCTTTGATAGTGGCCTAGTTTTACTCAGACGATTGAAATTTTATGCTTATGTGATAATGTCTATAAAATCTGCTGACCCCTGAGGCATAAGAGAATGCAAAGATGCACTATGAAAATGCCTAAACTCAGTGATGCTAATGATGTGCCTGGAGGGATTTTGGAGAAGTTCCCAAAGCACCTGAATGCTATTCCTCCTAGAGTTCTCAGTGGTTCATTATCTGGTGTTACTGCTGAGACATATAATGTTGATACACAGTTGTGGAGAAAGCACGTGAAAGGATACAAAAGAATGAACCAATATATTAAGGAGAGTAGATATCGCAATGTTATGGACAAGAATGCAGGTCTTGTTGGCTTTGCAGCAACACTTACATTCGACAAAGATTGGGTTATGAATGTTGTCCCAACGATTGCAAAAAAGAATAGACTTGGTGTGATATATGAAAGAGGCCTTATTGGAATTTATCATGACTGGTATGGTTACCCTTCATTTCTCTTTTAATTTTTGCAAGGCTTTAATTTCTATTATAGAAATATAACCTATAGTTGGAGGACCACAATTCACAACAATATACATGCATAGGTAGAAGACTAGGTTTCCACTCTCATCCCATTTTGGGAAAAGGATTATAGGAACAAACTGCATCTAATATGTAATATAACATGTAAAAACTCTATTTTTTGTATCCTTATACCTTTGAATGGCCCTAGTGAAGCACAAAAGATTGACAGACAAGATGCTCACCCAATTGAAATCATGCCATGTGTCTACTACATGATGCGCCAATAGACTCCATTCTATTTTAAAATGAGAGGATCCCTCCTCGCCATAAAACATAAAAATAATGGTTTTCATAAACCGATATGGGTATCTCAAGTATTGTGTAGAATACATCCAATTATTCTTTCCTAAGAAGGCCTTATATTCATTCCACCAATCTTTCAAGTTTTTTACTAGATTGAATTCCTCGGCTCTGTAATCATCCAGAAATGTTTTGTTCAATAGCACTTGAATTTTCTTCAGCTTGAACATTATTTTGAATGAATAGGGTTGTAAATAAGCTATGGAAACACTACCTTCACTTATGACTGATCTCATTCCAAGATTAATGTGTCTGAATATCGATTTGACAACATCGTTATATGGTAATATTATTAGTTTGGAAGCAATCAAGTAAAGGATGTGCTTTCTAATATTTCAAAAAACCTCTAAGTCATCACGGTCCTTATGGAAGTCTTCATTGAAGAACATTCTATACATGTATTTGGGCACTCAAGGTCATATTGGAATCCAATTAAATGATTTGTATCCGTGAGCAACATTGGATATGCATCTTTCCAAGGGTTGGGACTTTCTTCAACTTCCCATTTTAAGGTAGCTCCCCTATTCCTTGTGGTTTTGACATTTTAAATAATAAATATCCTACAATAAAAAAAGGAAAATACAAATATTAAATCTTGTATACATAATTATGTGAATAGGTGAGTTATGAACATAAATCAAGTCTACCTCAAGTTTTGAGCTAAAACAAATGGACTTTGAGAAATAAGATAGCAGGAACAAACTTGGCTTCTCTAGCAAGTTCACAAAGGATAATGGTGAATATTAATTGTGAAATACCTCCATGAGCTTGTTAAGATTATTAATGACAACTATATATATGCATGGGTGGCAAATTTTGGTGATAAGTCCTGTATTATGTTTTTGCAATGATTTATGGAGTTTAAGGATATGCTCCAACTTGTACAGAGAAGACAACATGTTTTTCCTAGCACCACCCTACAACCCTTAATCCTTATATTTAAACAAGTTCACTACAATTTGTATTAAACAAATATAACTATGCATGCCATATCTATTACACTTTCTGAGTATAATTTTATATATGTTTATTGAAACTTGACTTCTCTTACTATCTGTGTTATGCATATTCTTGAAAGAACTCGTAGTCCTCTATTGTTCGACTCCTCTTTCATTATACAACCCCCCTTCAATGATGGTACATGCACCATCTCTCTACATGCTCAGAGCACACCAAAGTCCTATCTAAACCATCATTTTATGCATGCCAATATTTTTTCCCTTCACTTGTTTGTATTCCTCACTCTTCATCTCCATAACTGCTCCAAAACAATTGAATGACTCATGACAAGCAAGGAACCTGATTGTTCTTGAATTCATAACTTCTCAAGAAAATTTTCTTTTGCATTAAAAAAAAATCATGAAGATGCAAATCCATGTCTGTCATCAATGCAAAAACAAGAAATGTTGCTTCCACAACCTCAGTCGTATCACAAATAAGAGTTTCCACAACTATCTTTTTTGCAAATCTCAGTTTTCACAGTTTTGGTTCTACAAGATTCTTTCTTTGAAGACTTCTTCTGCTCTGTCGATTTCATGTGGACTCTCTCTTGATCATCAATTTGAAATAATATTTCAGATATTGTGCATTCCATATTTGGAGTGTGTGTTTCAATTTTCTTCGAAATTACTTCCACAATTTGGTTTCTGCGATTTTCATTCAGCGTCGTTGATCTCTTGTGGAGTCTTTCATGACTATCAATCAGATTGCAACTCTTTCAGATTGTTGATTGCGGGTATGCATTTCGATTTTCTTAAAAAACTGTATCTGCAATTCTTTCTCCACAAAACTTCTTCTGTGTCATCGATTTCTTGCATATTCTTTCCCAATCATTGATCTTAGATCAAATGTGGATTGTGGATTGCAGTTTTTCCAAATTTTTACAAACTACTTCCGCAATTTTTCTCCTGCAACTTTGTTTCCAGATTTATTCTAAAGCGTCGATTTCTTATGGATTCAATCCTATTCATTGATTTGAGATCAAATGCAGATCTCTACACAAACCGTTGATTCTCTTGCGACTTCAACTCCATTCGTTGATCTGTTATGAAAGACGAAACTTCTCTTTGGTGCTTTAGAATGTTATCTTCCATGCATATTTACTTTCTTTCCCTCACATAGATTTGTTGCGAATATGATTTGATTTGTCGATTTTCTATTAGTGTGCAACTTCACCTTATCTTTGTAGACCCGTTAATTTTCGTACATATTTCTCTTGCAAAATTCATCCACAAGTGTTAATTTTTCTAAGACCTCTCCTTATCTCTCCTTCTTGTTGTTGGATCATATGCTTGGAACTATGTGTTTCCATCAATGAAAACCATATCAAAATCTGATATGTTTCCACATGATGCCAATACCTATCATAATGCCAACACTTCAAAGCACCATTGTCAATCAGCTATGTATCGTCTCCCATAATGAGATATATGCAAAAAGTAGACACAAGGTAATACTCCCTCCTTATCCCTTTTTCCTTAGGTGCATTCTTTTGAGGAGTCTCTTGTACTATAGTGGAGGCATGAACCTTTTCTTCATCTTTCTTATTTTTATTGCAGTCTCTTGCAAAGTTACCTTTCTTTCCATGGTAGAAGCATTTAAACTTTGATTTTTAAAATTTCTTTGTCTACTCTTTTTGCTTTCCATGAAATAATTTCTTTGGAGCGAATGGCTTCCTCCCTTTCTTGGTTCTAGCTGTGAGAGCTAGATTCTCCTCTTTAGTGGGCACTTCTTTTTTTGGATGCACCCTTATTCTTGAATGCAATCATGCCAAAGTATTTAGAAGTTGGGATTCTCTTATCTTCCATTTATTGCAACAAGAAAAGTATCTCATGAGGCAGGGAACCCATAGATGGTTGTTTCAAGGAGATCATCCTCCTCCGTCTCAACATCGATGCTTACAAGTTGATCCTTCACCTATGAAATGTTTGTGAAGAATGAGGCTACTAACTCATCTCTTTCCATCTTTAGGTTGAACAACTTTTTTTTTAGAACCCACTTTAGATTAGGGGTCTTCTTCTCATAAATATTTGTGAGTATGTGAAAACACTCCTTTGTCGTATTCATTTGTGTGGTCACCAACATAAGGTTTTCCTTCATAGATTCATGCATGATCCTCTTTTCCTTTGCTTGTTTTTTCTTGTAATTTGCTCTTTTTGCATTTGTAGTAGGATCTTCAATCACGGTGGTCACAAAGGAATCAAGATCATGTTGTTCAAGAATGTTGATCACTCTCACCTTCCATGTGTTGAATTTTGATGTGCCTCCAAGTCGATCTTTCGGTCGGACACATATTGATGCCATTGCTTCAAGCTTTTCTAAATGCTTCAATATTCTGCGTAGGTTTAGAATGTTGCACAATACTAAGCTCTTGCATGCCCTTTCTCTCATACCATTTCAATGTTTGAGAAAAATATGAAGATACTTAAACTTTAAAAAATTTTATAAACAAATTCACTGCATGTAGATCTCATCGACAATTTGAACACACAAATTAATCATGCCATAAGACACATGATGCACCCTTGGAAAAGCCTCTAGAATCTGGATGATGAAAAACCAAGCAAAAAATCTTTGAGTATAGTATAGAATGATCTTACAACACTTGCACATTGCTTGATAAGAGATATCTAAGTAGCACTAGATAATAGATATCATTCGTAATACTGTGATAGCCTTCCCAAGTGCATAACACTCTAATAACAACCTTATTAAGTCATACAATGGAAGGTAGTGAATGGTTGCATGCCTTTTCGGAACTCTGAACACTATACACCTTGTGTGCATACTTTACACATTACCTATTGTTCCTTCTTTGATTTGGTGCTAAGTTGTCACCTCAAAATTACCTCCCACACTAAATATATGTGTCGTTCCTTAATTCATTGGTGATAAATTCCTCTAACTAAGAGTTAATTGATTGAATTGAACTGAACTAAAATGGAACTAAATGTAACTGCACTGAACTGAACATAAGTGAATGTAACTAAACTACACTGCACATAACTAATAAGAACTAAATGTGAACTGAATAACTAATTGCTTGATGATTAGTTAGGATTTTAACTGAATGTCTTTAGTGCTTCACATTCAATGTCATCTTCAACAACCACTTTGCATAAATTAAGGAGTAGATTCCTTAATTAACTGAAACTTGTTTTCCACAAATTATATTTAGCTGGTGTCTTTGCAATTGGAGTTCGCTCGAGCTTTGACATAGGAAATTCGAATCTTTAGTACATCTATACCCTTATCTCATTTATCATTAATTAAATTTGCATGGCCCATGAGTGTTTAATTAATTAATTATCTTTATGATATCATACTAAGAAGGATTGTGTCCAACCTATGGTCATATGTATTACTCTGAGTCATATAATCATATGTTAAAGTAAATCACTCTAGGGGTAGCTAACCCCTAAAAGAGACTTATACCATTTAGTGACCATGACTAGTAATACATCACATAATACACCACCTCACAACATGAAGGTATTTGTAGCACTTGATATTACTCACAAGACCCACTTGATATTACACACAAGTTTACTCACTTGATATCACAAATCTTACAAAATTGTAAAATAACTCTTAATGTTGTAATTTCAACACTCAATGTTTCTTTGTAATTTCTACATAAATTGGTTATTTTTACATAAATTGGTTCCTCTTACTCGATCGAGTTGTGCTATTATACCTTTATAAATCTTACAATAGAGACAAATATAAGCACAATCGTGTGAGTAGAGCATAGGGCTCTTCGATATTTACTTCCTCTCTATCTCTTAACAAATTCTTTACATGATCTGGTTACTCTTTACATATTTGATGTTGATAACCGATAACGACATTAATTAAATGCACCTCATTAATTACACATTCCAATAAATTATTTAAGTAAAAGTGTTTGATAACATTATGTTTTTATATATAATTTTAAAAAAAAAATTCTATGAAATTTATGTGTTTTTATTTACCAATTGAGCTTGAGGCTAATTTCAAGACACTTTAACAATTAAAAGCAAAAGTTGTTTTTTACGTTACCATTAGCTAGGTATGAGGCACTGAAACGGCGGAGCGATTGTAAGGGGTAACGGCTACATTGTAACGGTCGTGTATAGTGGTTAGACGGAACGAATGAAACGTTTGCATAACGAGGTAGACATCATACACTTAATATATCAACCGCTTCAGCTGTTTACGCCAAATTATATATATTCTTCCATACCCTCTTTCTTCCACTGTCTATTCTTCCCTAGATGCATGATGGGTTACTTTGCTTTGTTGGTAGACAGATAGATTTCAGGCTCGGTGTGTCCCAACTGTAAGTATTTTGTTTTTTGAACTTTCATTAAATGTGTTCATTTAATAATCCACGGTAAATAAATCTACTGGAATCTAACCTTATTCAACTAGCTAATGTAATCCTCCTCAGCAAAAATATATGTGATTATAATAGTTTGTATCGTTATCGCAGAAAATGGATGTTCATATTTTGGTCACAGTCAACAACAATTATGATTCCAATGCCAGGCCAAGCACCATTCTCAAGGCTTAGAGTGGAGCGGTTTTGTCTTTACAGCTTATTTGCTTTCTGATAAATTATAATGGAGTGAGTAGCCAAATGTTGTTTTGCTAGGTTGGTAATTCAAAACATAAAAATTACAATAATTGGATTCAAAAAATTATACGACCTAGATATGGAATTTAGAAAAAAATGATACCAGATAACTTTTCTTTTGACAGATTGAATATTCAGCACTCGACCTCAGAGTGGGTTTGTTATTTCCATGTACTTGAATGTCATGATCTAATAGCAGCTGTTGCTCTACTCCTACAATAACCGGAAATGGTTTCTCAATAGATTCTGAGACAATTCAGATATCTGTTCACCACTGTAACACGGATATGGCGACAGATCAGGAGATCGAGGAACAGTGCAGCACTGATAAAACAATGAATGCTGCGATGCTTCTGTTACTCCCGGTCTTCTCTTTGGATCCCACGTTAAGAAACTATTTATGAGAGCAATGGCCTGGGCACTTGCACTCGTTATAACAGAAGAGAACTCTTTAGTAGAATGAAGATTATCAAGCCTTGTTCGGGGATCAGGATAACCGATAACAGAGCAAATGTTATTCATGTGATCTACCATGTCATAGCCTGAAAATAGCCGGTAGCCAGTGAAGAGTTCGGCCATGATAACACCCATCACCCAGATATCGATGGTGAAGTCATAACAACTGAAAATAGCGGGTAGCCAGTACTGAAGAGTTCGTCAATAGAGGCTTGTTCGGGGGATCAAAACCTCCTTTTTGGATCCACTTTTTAGGACTTCACCATCGGTATCTGGGCAATGGGCGTTATCATGGCCGAATTCTTCACTCGCTACCGGCTATTTTCAGGCTATGACATGGTAGAAGACATGAATAACATTTACTCTGTTATCCGTTCTCCTGATCCCCGAACAAGACTTGCTGCCCCTTCGCAATATTTCAGATTTCGAGTAGAGTTCAATAATCTTGATTCTAGTAAAGAGTTGTCTTCTCTTATACCGAGTGCAAGTGCCAGGCCATTTCTGTCATAAATAGTTTCTTAACGTGGGATATGAAGATAAGACCAGGACTAACAGAAGCATTGCAGCATCCGTTCTTTTATGAGTGTTACACTGTTCCTTGATCTCCTGATCTCTGGCCATATCCGTGTCACAATGGTGAACAGAAGTCTGAATATGTCTGGGAATCTATTGAGAAACCATCTGTGGTAAGTGTAGGATAGAGCAATAGATGTTATTTGATCATGACATTCATGTAGATGGGAACAACAAACCCACTCTTAGGTCGAGTTCTGAAAATTCAATCCGGCCAAAGAAAGTTATCTGGGATCATTTCAAATTCCTGAATAATTTTTTGAATTCAGTTATTATAAGTTTTTTCTAATTTTTTTCAATGTATAAGTGCTCTTTCTCTCATATTCAATTGAAGTTGTTTTCAATGGTTTGGTGAGCATATCAGCCAACTGCTCTTTAGAGTTACAAAATTCTAAAGTGTGTTCATCATTCACTAAATCACTAATGTCAATGTGTTTGTTTTTTATATGAAATACATTATGTTTGGACAACAATATTGTAGAGCTATTCTCACAGGAAATAGAAGTTGGATTATTTTCAGTGTCTCTTCATTCATTGCTTGTACCCACTCTGCATCCTTTACTGCTTCATCAAAACATGTGGGTGGATAGTAAAACAGAGGATAGTGAAGTTGCTCATCAATAAAAGGAGTCTGCTCATATAACTCTCTCAAACTTGTAGTTTTCTAGTTCTGATATGGACTATCTCATGGTGTTTCTTCTTGCAGTTGTACTTCCAATCTTGGAACTCTTATAAGTTTATAGATTTTTTTCTATTGTATGTCTGAAGGATTACTATAGCATTTGTCTTCAATTTGATGTGTGTGTGCTTTTAACTTTGTGAAAAGGTTTACACAAAAACAAAAAGAATGATTAGGCCATTATTTCCTTCACATTATTAGAGTCAAATATCTATAGGACTACATGACAACTATACAATGGGCCAATACAATGGGCCAACACATACTATGGGTTACTAATCAAAATGACCAAATCAATTATTCAACTTTACATTATTTAAGAGAGGACCTTAATGCCAAATGGTAGAACATATTCAGCACTGTCAATCCCTAAGTGCTCTCTCTTATATATATTCAAATGCGGTTGTTTCCAATGGTTTGGTGAACATATCATCCAACTGCTCCTTAGAGCCACAAAACCATAAAGAAATTTGTGCATCATTGAAAAACTCAGTAATTAAATAATAGCAAGTGTCAATGTGTTTTCTTTTTCTGTGAATTACATCATGTTTATATAACTTTATTGCAAAGGTATTATTACAGAAAATAAAAATTGGATTCTTTTCATATTCTCATCCTTTAAAGTCTTCTTCTCTTTCAATATGGTTTTTCTAAATAGCATCAATCTAGTCATTAATTGCTTGTACCTAATGTGCATCCATCCTTTACTAGTTCATCAAAATATGTGGGTTGAGAGGAAAATAGATCATACTGAAGTTTCTCATCAATACCAAGAGTCCTCATATAACTCTCTCAAACATCTTGTTTTCTCATTCTTAGATGGACTTTCTTCTGATGTTTCTTTTTGCTGTACTTCTAATCATGGAATTCTGATAGGTAGATTCAACATATCTGATTCTTCTTGTTGTATGTTGGAAGGATCAACATATTTGTGTTCAAGGAATTTCACATTTCTTCTCACCATCTCTTCTCATTCCATGGCCTTCAATATTCGATCTTTCTCCATTCTGATATGTGTACTTTCTACTTTGTTAAAAGGCTTATCAAAAAACAAAAAGAAATGAATTACGCCATAGGCTCTCATTCCATCATTCCATGATAAAGATGGAACACTAGTAAGTATATTTATTGCATTCTCATTATTAGAGTCAAAGTATTTACAAGATTATATTGAACAACAATACTATATACTAATACTATGTACTAATACTATGGCCCAGAAAATACTATAAATCATTAATCTAAATAAATTAATGAAATCAAATAATCAACTAACTAACCAATTAATTAATTAATATTTAACATTATTTAACTTCTTTTTTCTACTGTTTATCTTCCATAGATTCACCAAGGATTACTTTGCTTATCTTCCATAGATTCACCAAGGATTACTTTGCTTGGTTGGTAGAGAGATGGCTCACATGACTTTTGCATCCTCATCTTCCTGCGATTTGTCATGCTCACCACATCCTCTCACCAGTGGTGCACGATTTGTTTTATTCATTTGTTTATTTCGTGTTAGATTTTATGTAGGAAAAGTCTGGAAAATGGACACCTTTACGTTTGAGGTTAATATTATAATAATAAGAGGCCATTACTCTGTCATTAATCAAGATAAAATGACCAAATCAAATACTCTGAACAATTGTTTAACATCTTTGTTCCCCGTAAATTTTTTCATAGATGGAAGATGGATTACCTTGCTTGGTTGGTAGACAGATGGCTTACATGACTTTTTGATCCTAATTCTCCATGCTCACGAGATCCTCTCACCAGTGGTACACGATTTCTTTCATTAATTTGTTTATTCGTGCTAATCAAGATAAAATGACCAAATCAAATACTCTGAACAATTGCTTAACATCTTTGTTCCCCCGTATATTTTTTCATAGATGGAAGATGGAGGATGGATTACCTTGCTTGGTTGGTAGACAGATGGCTTACATGACTTTTTGGATCCTAATTCTCCATGCTCACGAGATCCTCTCACCAGTGGTACACGATTTCTTTCATCAATTTGTTTATTCGTGCTTAGAGTCCATGTTGGAGAAGTTCAGAAGATCGACACCCTTAATTCTCACGTTACGGTGAATGAAAAAATGGTGGCATTTTAGGCTTGCCGTGTGTTCATATCGTAAATTATGTTTTCTGAACGTTCATTAAATTTGTTCATTCAATAATCCACAGTAAAAGGATTCTAACCCTATTCAACTGTAATGCATCTCTTCAGCTGTAATATATGTGATTATAATGCTTTGCATGGTTATCGCAGAAAATGTATCTTCGTATTTTGGTAACAACCAACTGCAATTACCATTCCAATGCCCAGGCCAAGCACCATTCTCAAGATTTCGACTGGAGCGGTTTTGTCGTTGCAGCTTATTTGCTTTCGGCAAATGCTCTTTTGCTAGAGTTGGTAATTCAAAAAGATCAACTTATTTTAATTGATTCAACATAAATTAAATTTTATTCAAATATCGAGGGTAAGGGCACGGCTGGAGTTTGTATAAATAAGACCCTTGGGGTTCTTTTCATTCATAGCATTTTGAAGATAGCCAAAACCGAGCCCACTAAACTTGGGTTTAGTGCTCACTCAATATTTAAAAAGAAATAATTTTCACTTTTTAACTCTGACCTGTTTTTACTGCGACCACCCTTTTACTGCGACCAAGCTAGTTGGTGCTACCAAGTTAATGCGATCAAATTTGGTGCGATCAACTTATCTGCGATCAAGTTGATGAGATCAAATTTGGTGCAATCAACTTATCTGCGATCAAGTTGATGCGATCAAATTTGGTGCGATCAACTTATCTGCGATTAAGTTGATGTCTGCGATCAACATATCTGCGGTGCGATCAAGTTGATGCGGTAGTCAAGTTGATGTGATCAACTTATGTGCGATCAAGGGGATGCCTGATGCGATAGAACTCCGCAGAATATGATTCTTAGTCTAAAGACTTAAGAATTTTACAAATACTTTTCACCTGTGCGTAAGATGAAGTAAAATGACCACATTTACAAATCCAAATAACTTATGGAAAACATATGCCCAAATATGTAGGAATATTTGAGTGGAACAAAGTGCGGTAAAACCTGGAACATTCAGGCGGTGAGATTTTTATGCGTTCTTGTTCTTTTACTTATCAGTAATAGTAAAAGACATTTACAGAAGTAAATCTGGAAATATGAGCCGCCAAATAATCATGAATTCAACTACAAACTATTTCATATATTAACTATGTGGAAATACAAAGTAATACAAACTTGTTTGTTACAAACTACAGAGCTTCAGCTCTTCGGCTAAATCAAATGCACAGAAGCTTGAGCTTCGACTTCACTTTCTCACCCTGAGTTCCTCTGCTTGTATCTTTTCCTTTTTCTATCTGTGTTCCTGTGTTTGTCTGTAAACTAAATTACAGAATGCTTCTTCTATTTATAGACAACCTGAAGATTGCTTCACCTTAAACCGACTTACTTGCCGACTTACTTTTCATTAAACACTGCAATAACTACCTACCTAACAACTTAACTTCTGAAATAAATTCAACTGAGTTACGTTGCCTACATGTGGACTTTTTCTTCTTGTCAGACTGACAGACAAGATCATGGCCTCTACAGACTCTGACAGAGTCGGCTGGAGATCAAATACAGATCTGCGAATTAATTACATTTTCCAACACTCCCCCTTAATTATGAGCAGATGTGGATTTTTAAAAACAAAACTTACAAAATGTTTCAGAGCTTAGACATAAGCTCTGTTTATGACAGAGTTCACTGTGGAGAACTTGTCATTCCAAGATAACTACGCAGATACTGGAATGTGTCCTTTGCCAATGGTTTTGTGAAGATGTCAGCAAGTTGGTCTTTAGATATGCAAAATTCCAAACAAATTTCCTTGTCGTTCACCAACTCTCTTATAAAATGAAACCTTGTATCAATGTGCTTGGTTCTCTTGTGAAACACATGATTCTTTGATAATGCTATGGCTGAATTGTTGTCACAGAATATTGTTGTCGGTTGTTGATGGTTCTGTGACAAGTCTTTTAAGACTCTCCTCATCGAGACAGCTTGACATGCAGCACTTGTTGCTGCAACATACTCTGCTTCAGCTGAAGATAGAATTACTATGGGCTCTTTCTTTGAAGCCCATGAAACAACACTTGTACCAAAATGAAATGTGTATCCAGATGTGCTTTTCCTGTCATCTATGCTGCCTCCATTGTCACTGTCAGT
>LPNX011051694.1:2799-110347 GCA_001517045.1 Pseudotsuga menziesii
TCTAGCTCTTCAAAGGGATAATGAAGGGTCGAATCCGTGCGATCTCAAGGCATATGGAAGGCCAGGAGTCATATGAGTCGGATCCAAGTCAAGGAACAGTCCAAAAGGATTTGGATTTATGCACACATCCCGATGTACGCGACTATCGAGGGAATATCCGCGTATGTACGCAGCTATCGGGGAAAAATCCACGTATATCAATATTATAATGTTTTTTGGGGATGATTAAGGTAACATCAAAAGATATAAAGTGGTCCAAAGGGGTTAATGAGTCTGCAGCGGGACAAGGGAAGGCCATACAATGTGTGATTCACCTAGTGTGGTGAAATCCGCTATAACAAGGGGATGTGAGTCGATTCATGACCCATGTCTGAATCACTTTCACTGCTCTCAGAAGGTGGCAGTGGTGGAGGTGGGGGTGGTGATGAGGGTGGTGGGGTTATAGGTATATTCGTGCCTGCGGAATTCTGGTCGACGAAACTTTCGTTCCCGTCGGTTGTCAATTCTTCGTCGACGTGCAATCGTTTGATGTCGGCTTCTGCTGTCGATGGTCCACTGCAACTATTTGTTCACAGCTTTGAGTGTTATATTTTTTCTAAAGCTGTATTTGGTGGGGGGGGGTGCTCCTTCATGTGTCAGTAAGAGCAATTGGATACTTTGGAGGGAGGGTGCTGCTTGAAACGTCACCCGGTTCCATTAGTCGATGTATAATAAGGTGTCGTCCAGTGTACATTTCATCTCCTATTCGGCTCTATATACTAAAGTCACCAGTTCGTAGTCGGAGGTATTCTTCGACAATAGTCTATATTCGAGTACGTAGATTCAATGGTGAAAGGGTTGTTCCTTCATTGGGAGCTCTTAATTGGAGAGCTTCTGGCTGCTCTATCCACAATTCTTCCTCCTTAGGGGACGCTTATTATTCCTTGCCTTCTTCATGTCGGTCATGACCCAACTCTGGAGGATTCTCTTCCTGGTCATTCTCCCTAGGGTTCTGTCCTTTGTGCAGCTCTAAGGCCCTTTCTCGTCTTGCTTCCCTTCTCTGGTGTCTCTCTTCCCTTTCTATTTTCGGAATGTCTGACATAATTTTGTATGATACT
Organism: Pseudotsuga menziesii; assembly: GCA_001517045.1. Classification (NCBI taxonomy): domain Eukaryota; kingdom Viridiplantae; phylum Streptophyta; class Pinopsida; order Pinales; family Pinaceae; genus Pseudotsuga; species Pseudotsuga menziesii. The sequence continues at coordinate 3,897 of LPNX011051694.1, forward strand.
ATTCTCTTGAGGTCCATTTTAGTTGAATTCTCATTACTGGTGACTGATATCGGGTTCTAGTCGACTAGGATCCACTATACTCTATCTTTGACATATGACCAACTACCCCCCCATAGCCTACCCGACGCTTTTTAGAAAGCCTGTATAGTTCGGTCTATTTTCTTAGGAAGTATTCCCACTCCCTTTCTGTAATGAATTTTTCCCACTTCCTCTGCTTCTCCGCCCAATTAGAGTTTGTTGGCAGTTCGTGAAGTGATGGACGAGGTTCAACGATATGTGCTACTCCTTTCTCGATCAAAAAATTTGAACAACAAGGTCGATAGGGAACACAGAAATTGTTCGGCGAGATCTGTGTAAAATTTCTCCTTCATTGTTTCTACTGAAGTTCTGTCTTCGATTGCTTGTTCCTCACAGAAGTCGTCGAAGATTTTCTCAAACCACTCTGACAAGTTTGTTCTACCTCCCCGAATCAGTTTTTCCAGCAACTGTTGTTCTTTAATCCCGTCTAGTTTTCTCATCCAGGAATTTCTTCAAAAGTTGGGGCACTAATTCGACAAACTTTTCATGCGTTTCTGTGAAAATTTTTTCTTTTGATTATGCAACTGTTAATCTGTTCCTTCGCGTGTAATTCTACAAGTAGTTTGCAACTTTACGATCCCACCAGTCCTTAATCTCCTGCTATGGTATCATTTGTTTGCATACATTCCAGTCATGTACTACCGGCAACGGAACTAATGTTGTAATCTCACAGATCACATAAGGTTACCAATGATACACACTAAAACATATATAAATATAGAACATAGACAAGAGACAAGAACATATAGAATTAAACAGATTATATTATAAAAATGAGTCCATACAACGCAGAGAACTGAACTGAGTTCTCATCTGGCTCAACAGCCTAATATATATGATTTACAGAATGGTTATAAAATAACTACCTGTCAGTTCGGTGAACCGACGCGACCTTAGGTGGCTGACCTAATCTCTTAGTTTAGTTGGCCAACTGACTTAGTCGGCTGATCAACTAAGCCAGCCCATTGACTTAGTCGGTTGATTGACTAAGTCGGCCCATCGACTTAGTCAGCTGATCGACTAAGTCGGTCCTTGTTCAAGTCGACTTTATTGACTTGCTCCTTCTACAAAGCCCTAGATTCTGTAGTTGCATAATGTCTTCTTCTCAGGTTAGCTCTGATACCATGTTATATTTTTATCAATTAGACAATATGATCTTAGGATCTTATCTGAGAGAATAACATGCTCAACAACCAATCACAAGAGACAATAGACATAAAAATTTTCCTCGGGGAAACCATACAGGAGAAAACCACGCAACTTCCCAAGAGATAGAATGAGCACCAATGGCAACAGTAAAACCAAAGAAAAAACTATGATCTCCAACAACTGTTCTCTCTCTCACTTGTGTGAGCTCCTCTTCTCTCACCTATGCGCTATAGCTGGCCCGAGTGTGTGTCTCAAATAGAGAGGCTCACTCTCTATTTATACTAATTTCTAACTTGACAATTACTTACCAGGTTTGAATTCTCTAGGAGAGTCGAATAACCCTAGTGCCCTGAGACTATGGGGACTTTTACCTCTGATCAAATGGGAGGGTTAACCTCTATGACTTTACATGACTTGATTACATTAATGATTATCTCGATAGGAACATTGGGGACCAATAAAATACAATATATAAAATATACAAGTGAATACATTACGAAGTTACAAATACATAAACATATTTGATTTATGTTGTATGGCTCTTTAATATCATATACATATGATCTGTATGTCAAAATATCAGAAATACATGTATGAAAGTCTCGCATTCCCCATGCTCTTTAATACTAATTTTCATGGTTTTGGCTTCAATATTGAAGTAAGCTTTAAATCAGACTTATATGAGGACATTTATATGAGTTTTATGATGATTGGGAATGTCTCTATACTATTATTTACACATTATCTGTAAGTCGAAATATTAGAGATACATGTATGAAAAGCTTGCATACTCATGCCCTTGTATCACTAGTCTTCATGGAATTGGCTTCAATCTTGAAGTAGTTTTATACCAGATTTGTTGTATGAGGGATATTCTATGAGTTGGATGATGTTTGGAAAGCCATATAGGATGTATTAATATTTAATTTAATTTCCATATCCTCTATGGTTCTAAAACCAAGAAATCCATACATGAAACTCTTGCAATTCCATGCTACTAATTCACTAGTTTTCATGTATTTGACACCCATACTGAATAAGTTGTATACTAGACTTGTATGAAGGGATTTATATGGTGTTTAATAATTTTGGGGAATACATTGGTATTCTGTATATTCTCCCTATATGTCACATCCTGATCTGAACCTTTAACTCCACCTTTCATATGTCAAAATCGAGCTAGTTATGAAATTTCCCCATAAGCAATTTCACTGAAAGTTACCATACAAATGTTGTAGACCATAATCCATTTGAAAAAATTAATAAAAATTATTAATGGCATTCATTTATGTCTGATACTCATTTCCATACTCTGTTCTTAAATTTGGGAGGGTCGTACTTGATTTGGAGAGCTAGTTTGGCCATCACCCTTGGGGGGATTTGAACAAAATTTCCTAGTAATTTTGGTCTTTTTGTCATTAGCACCAAACAATTTTTTAGAGGTATAAATTTTAATAAAAAGTATCCTTAAAAAAAATTTGGGTGTTTTAATACTCACCATACCATCTCCTTTCAAATTCGGGACCATATGGTGAAATTTGGAACCCTCTAGAGTCATGACTAGTTAAGCTCGAATTTTGCCCAATTTGTGCATTTCTCCAAAATTTCCAAAAAGGGACATTCCATTGTACCATTGAAATAAGGATGGTGATTTTTCATGCAACAGGGGTGAAAACCCCATTATAGTTTTGGCTACTCCGTTGGTCGATCCTCTCCGATCCTGATTTTGCAGGTTTGTCTTTAGTTTTACCTTCAGTCGTCACCGATCATACCCCCACGCAGCCGATATGAACCTTAAAGGAAATAGTGCCTGCCTCCCTCAGCCCCTATCGACCCTATTTTTTTCTTTTTCCATGTTTGACCCAAGTCACTCTTATTGGGCCAGAAGGCGCGACCCAGTCGCACAGTTTCTCCTGTTAAGAGCGACCTGGGTCGCGATCCTAGCCTCGAAAAGTGTGACCTACCTCATAGAGCATGTTCACACCTATATCGATGGAAAAAGAGACCCTAGTATCCTATGTAATCCATTTTTGAGCAACCCAGACATGATTTCTCCTCTGTTATGCATGAATTTGTTGTTTTCTGACAAAATCGCCTCTGTTTCCCTTTTTTTTGCGACCTAGATCGTGTTTGTTTCTTAGACAGGCGTGACTGTCATTTTACAGTTATTTTTTCGTACCTATTTCAGACCCCTGTATGTTCCACACTCTTTCCAGACCTATTTGTCCTTTCTGGACCTACTCTGTTACAACCCTTTGCTTGTTCCATGAAGAAATGTCCCTTGTTACCCATTTATTTCAAATTTGGAAGAAAAAGTTTCATATACAGATACACACACATTCACACCATTAAGAGAACACACTCGTTTCATGACCCCAATCGAAGCCTTAAAAATAATCAATTAACATAGTAACATTTGGTGTTGGACATAAGTCCGATCCGCTATACTATGGGAAGTACTTGGGATTTTCCCTAAAGCTCATTATGAAGAGTACCACATGAGGAACCCCAAAGTATCTAGGCATTGAGAGGACCTACCAAGAAAAAAAATAAATGACCGCCACCGGATTGACTAGATTCCCACACATGAGGAAAACCAAAGAGCTGTTGTTTGTGGCCAAGTGGTTAGTATTTTTACCTGCACCATGGAGATAGGGGCACTGCCCCAATATGCAAGCTGTCAGAAAAATTTGGTGGTTGAGTGAATCCTTTTGAACCATTAGGAAGGCAATTAAAACCAGGGTCCATATTCATTTCCTATTAATACCACACCCATCATTTCTCCACCACGTTATTCCTATCGACTTAGGGGGCACACCCCTCTGTTCGGTTCTTTGAACCATCACAATCAAAGCCATCTTCGACGCCACTCACCACCTTTAGAGCCACACATAGCCTTTGAGTTTGATTGGGATTCCTATCAGTCTGAACCCACTTTTTTCACTGTCCTGTCTAGCCCCATGGATGACACACATCTAGATCTCTTCTATGGAGGGATAGTTTGCGGTGTACCTATGTCCTTTCCACCCATCATCACGGGTATCCTTTCCAGTGGATCCACCACCACTACACACACTGCTGTAGGTACACTACCTACTATTAGCTTCCCTACACTAGCTACCGCAGTTCCTACTGGACCACCTTTTATACCTGGGGGCAGTGGCCCTTCGACTTCCAGTCTGACTATCCCTAGTATGGGAAGTAAACTACATCCACCCCCAGGGGGCATGGAACCTATGTTCCTGTAACTACCGACATCGTTGCTGGTCTCCACCGAACCAATTCAGGTTCTATCCTGCCTTTCATGGCCAGACTAAAACTACCAGATTTGTAAAGGTTAACAAATGACCCCATCAGTCATCAACCACACTGGCCTCCAGCGCACACTGATGGGTGTTGCGGCCAAATGGTACATTGAGTTGCCTCATGCCTCTTACCCAGATTTCTCCTCACTTGCCTTCATGTTCCTTCAGTACTTCCATCTTCCCATGCGATATGATGAATTCCATCTTCCCATGCGATATGATGAGGGAGTGGTGAACCTTTTCTCTTGTCGAAAATATAGCTACCCACATCATGGACCACATCTATGAATGGAGACGTTGACGTATTTTGTGTAAGATCTGTTTGGAAGATAGGATCTTCCTTGACTGGTTTCTCAATACCTTACTCCCCCTATAGACAAATACATTGCATATGAACGCCCCCAAACTGAGGAGGAGGCCATCCTGAATAGCCAGCAGTTCAACTTGATCTACTCCCAGTTCGGGTACTTATACACCAACCTACTCGATGCTCCCTGTGCCGAAACCTCCTGCCGTGATACTTTAGGTGAATCTCGCGTTGCGGATGGAGTTATCAACTTTGTCACAAAACACCCTTAGTTCTATACGGCACCTCCCATGATGACACCACACCCAGGTGAAAACCAAAATGTTACCCAACCTAATTATTTACCCAAACACTCATGTATGATGGCTCAGTCTAGATCCACCCCCTCCTACGCACCTCCCACTCCAACTCATCATGTCCATGGACCAACTTAGTTGGCATAGTCATATTCGAGACAAGTGGTTGGATTTGTAGCCCCCCAGCTCCTCTAGTCTATTATGCATCACATGTACAACCCACTCTAGCTCCAACCCCATCCCCTCCAGTTTCCATGGGACAGATTTATGCTCAACAAAACCTTCCTAACCAACCCACCCCCAACAAACAACAAGGGAAGGGAAATTGAAAATTGAGGAAGAAACCGAGGTAATAATCAGCCCCAAGGAGGAGGCCAATAGACTAATATTACCACCAACAATGATGCCAACCCACTGATGCAAAACCCCCAGAATCCCAATCAACCAGGAAAGAACACACAATTACAGACCAATCATCTGTGTGCTATATGCAACACCTAGTGTCATTACACTCATATGTGCCCTCACATTTCTCGTGCCCAACAACTTCTCCAGAATGATGCTCAACACGATACCAATACAACGGCCCATGCTTAGCCAAACCAAGCACCACCAGGTCCTCCACCTTTGGTTCTCCAAACACCCATACCACACCAAGGAATGGTTGCAACCCAACCTTTGGCTCCACCTGCTCCCACAGCTCCTGCCACGGCCCCACATGCTGAGGCTAGTGTCCATCATCTCATGACGTTGTCATCCGAAGAAGTCAACCTCCAGACTTAATGCACCCAGTATGTCTCCACCATGAAAACTGATAACCCATCCATGACATCTACCTCTAACACTTTTGATATGTCCCTTCACTTACCATGACCCCCCATCAATGGGGCGACAAGAGTCCCACGGTTTCTTATACATCGTATCGCAAACACTGCTACTTCTCGGGATGCTCTCAACTATAGCATAGTTGACAACTTGGACCAATCACCTAAAACCATGTCCAGTCTGGAAGTGATTAAAACTTTCCCATCATAGTGTAAATCTTTGTTGTCCGCACTAGGTGTCGTTGATCCCTCTAACTCTAGGTTGATCACCTTTTCTCTAGATTAAGGAGAACCTAGAATGCCACCCACCATCGCCTTCCAAATCCTGGTCTCAAATTGGAATTTGGTTCTACATCTATGCATTATTGATGAGGGGGCATCCACCTATGTTATGTCGACCTTTATTTGGCAGAAAATTAGGTCCCCTACCCTTCAACCTTCCACTACTACCCTCCGCATCTACGATGACCGCTCCACTACGACCTAGGGAATTATTACGAATGTCCTTGTTGAGTTATTTGATAAAAAATTTTGGATTAAAATTAAGTTTATTAATTCCCAACTTGATTACAACCTCCTCCTAGGATGTAGCTACATGTATTCCATGCAAGCCATGGCCTCCACTGTCTTTGGACTCTTGATGTTCCCTCATGATGGAAATATTGTGACTATCGAACAATTAAATTACTAGGATATGAAGGGGCCAGCAACACCAAAACACATCATTCCTACCATCAATACTTCCATTGACAGTGTTTCCATCCCTTCCTTATCTGCCATCGACCCGGGATTATTTTCTAGTGCCACTATGACAGACACCTTCCCATCCTTACCACCTCCACCTACGTCAGCTGTCATAGCATATTTGTGTACTATCACATCTAGTACCATCCCGAACACATTGCAACATCAATTAAAACCCCAAAAATAGTCACTCGGGAATTACTGGGGTTCGTTCTGGATCCACATGATTCCCTTCCTTTTTACACCATCTGGCATCATGAGTAATCCCATCATGGCTACTCTCAATTTACCCAATTTCACGTTGGTAATTCTTATGTGGTACCTTGATCCACCCACCCAATCCTTGATACCCTGGGTTGTGTTGAATCCCATCCAACCTATTGAGATAGAGTTGTAGCCTCCTTGTGGTCCAACGAAGACGGCTTCCATTCCCAAAACCTCCCCCCCTCTTCCAAAGAAGGCTTGGGGAAAGACCACCAAGGTAACAACTGAGCCTTGTCCAGCTCCACCTTGTGCTTTGTGCGATGTCCAAGGTCATGCAAAACAAAATTGTTCAGAATTACCTATACTTTGCACACACATAAATGATATGGATACATCTGATGATACTCCAATACTCACCATCCCAGATCCAACTCCAGCTAAGAACAAGTCATTGAGAACAAACCATCCTTTCACACTTTGTGGCTTGTATGGGTATTGTTCTCACCATTTCCTAGACTTGTCTGAGCATCGGTAATTCTTTCGCAACATTCAAAAACACTCTCATGAGTCTAATACCATCGTCATTGAGGAAATCCACCCTCTGAATTAATCCTCCTCAGACACAACCACCACCGTATATATGATCTCCAGTTCTGCTAGTCCTTCTGCCTCATCAGCTAAAGACGATCCCTCTAATTTTTCCACGCGTTGTTTCAACAATGACGAGGAGATTATTGAAGTTCTTTCCACTCCTAAATATCATTTGGATGTTATGCACCATCACTCATTCTTTATTCCCGAGGAACCTCTTTCATCGTCGGATCAGTACTCAGTCGAAGCCAAAGAATTCATCCATGGCAAAGTCGACTGGTTCAAGAACACCATTCTGTCACCCAACACCTTTGAAGAGGGAAACATGTCTAAAATTTTTCCCACTATTAAGGTTACATATCAACCAACCTTGATATAATTGAAGATATTACACTCGGAGCATCTTTCTCCCCTGAAGAAGTTGCTTCCTACCAAACAATTTTTTTAGGAGTTCCATGATATATTCGCTTGGTCCTATACCGAGATTCCTAGGCTGGATCCATCTATTGTCGAACATCGTATCGACACATGATGATGATGTGGCACATTTTTTCCAAAAACAAAGACCCATTCACCCAACAAAGGCTTCTGTGGTCAAAGCTGAGATCAAGAAACTACATAAAGGAGGTTTCATATACCCCATCACATATACCACTTGGGTTTCTAATCCTATTCCTGTTAATAAAAAACAAGGTACCATCTACGTCTATACTAAATTTTGTGATTTGAACGTGGCATGCCCCAAGGACAATTTACCCACTCCATTCATTGACCACATCATTGACGCATGTGCTGGACATGAAGTCTTCTCTTTCATGGATGGTTTCTCTAGTTACAACCAAATTTAGATCCGAAAAGAAGACAGGTACAAGACTACTTTCATAACCCCTTAGGGCATGTTTGCATATGGGGGCCATGACTTTATCCTTTAGGGGGCCATGACTTTCTGCTTCCATGACCTCATACACATCATTTTAGTCTACCTAGATGACCTCAATGCTTGATTTCGGAAGTGGTCACAACACCTAGATGACTTACGACAAGTCTTCTTACGATGTGGAAAGTACAATGTCCCTCTCAAGTGTGTGTTTTGTGTCCTAGATGGGTGTTTACTTAGGTTTATTGTCTCTCACAAAGGAATTGTGATCAACCCTCTCAAGTTTCAAGCCATTATGAATCTTCCCTCACCACGTATTTTGCGCCAACTGCAGAGTCTCCAAGGTAAGGCCAACTTCCTTTGTCGTTTCATTTCGGATTATGCAACAAAATTTCATGGTTTATTACAACTGCTCCATAACAACATTCCATTTTTTTGGGATAAGCAGGAACAAGATGCTTTTGACGCATTGAAACAAGCTCTGGCTTCTTCCCCATTGTTGTCTTCACCCGATTTCATTCTCTATGTGTTGGCATCTGAAAATTCCATCGTTGGATTTTTAGTCTAAGAATACAATGCTCGTCAAGAGCATGTGATCTATTATATAAGTCATAAAAATTTTGGATCCCCCCTACGCTATCTAGAGGAAGAGAATATGGCTCTTGCATTCATATTTTCTGTTCAAAAGCTACACTTTTACATCCTTTTGAGCCACGATAGAGTCGTGGCCAATTCCAACCCCATGAGGTATGTCTTGAGCCGTCGTTGCCAAGTGGATTTCCATTCTCCAAGAGTTTGACTTGGAGTTTGTTTCCCCCAAGATCACCAAAGCGTTGGCGTTAAATACCATAATGACAGACCTTCATCTATCATCTGCATCACCACCAAGCATGATTAACCTTTCAGATGAATCCCTATTTGTCATTTCTACAGAAGACCCATGGTATGGGGGCATCCTCCTGTATCTACTCACTCAAAAATTCAAGGCCCATTTAAGCCGCAAATATTAACGACACATTCGACACCAAGCTGCTTGTTATCTCCTCATTGGGGATGTCCTGTACCATCGTGGTGTCGACACTGTTTTACGTCGTTGGCTCACTCATGAAGAGGCTGAAAAAGTCTTGAATGTTTGTCATAGTGGAGCCTGTGGTGACCACCTATCTAGGTTGGCTACCTTCCAGACTATTCTTCGTCCTGGTTATTTTTGGACTACCATTTTTGTCGATTGCATCCACGCAGTCAAACACTACCACAATTTTTAGCTCTTTTCTCCAAAAGCAAGAACTCCTGTTGCACCATTACACCCTGTAGTCACAGTCAGACCCTTCTGTAAATGGGCAGTTGACATCATGATCTGCAATCCTACCTTGACCAACGGTCTTAAGTACATTATTGTGGCCATTGACTGCTTCACTAAATGGGTTGAGGCTATGCCAAAATTCAATTGCAAAGCTGACACGACGGCATGTTTCTTTTTCAACCACGTTATCACACATTTTTGTGTCCCCCGATGGATAGTCTCAGACCATGGTTCTCACTTTGAAGACGTGGTTTGGATAGAGCTTTCGACCATGTTGAAGTTTCAACACCAATACTCCTCTGCATACTACCCTCAAGGAAATGGTCAAGTTGAAGCTGTGAACAAGATTCTTAAAACCATGCTCCAACGAATGGTAGACAAACATAAATCCATCCAGAACCACTTTCTCTTTTCCACCCTATGGGCCTGTCAGAAATCCACAAAGACCACTGCTAGTTTTATCCCGTTTCACTTAGTACATGGCATCTACTCAATACTTCCCATTGATTTCTAGATTCCATCACTTTGCCTTGATGTCGATCTTAACACAAGGCTTACAGTTTGTTTCCTTGGATGCTCCAGATGGATGCTACCTCGCATCACCACATTAGATTCATTGATGGAGCAAGTAGATGGTCTCCAAATCGTGCCTCAGCTGTGTGGGTTATTTATTCCCCGTTACATGAGTTGATCCGTATCGATAGAATGTGTGTTTGCATTTCTACCAACAACCAGGATGAGTACAATGGCGTTATTGGCCTCCTGGCCACTGTCCTCCATTTAGGTATTCATCACCCTGATGTCTTCTTAGACTCCCAACTTCTTGTCTCCCAATTGAATAACTGCTATTGGGTACGTGATCCTTGCCTCTTTAGAAATTTACTGTGCACTCAAGATTTGGTTAGAAATTTTGAATCGATCACATTCATGCATGTTCCCAGAAATATCAATATTGTAGCCGACCAAGTGGCTAATGACGTTCTAGAGTGGCACATCAATCATCACATATAGGAAATAAAAATGCATCATGCATCATCATATAATCATGCATACATGTGTCATATACATCATATAGGCATCATCATCATAAAAAGACTCACATATAAATAAATAAAAAGTGCATCCACGTGCATATATATATATATATATATATATATATATATATATATCATGTCATAGTGTTCAGTACAAAATGAGAAGCTCCATAAGCTTTCTCGGNGAGAAGCTCCATAAGCTTTCTCGGCTGAGCATACATATAAAAAAAAAATCCTAGTGCACCAGTACTGCACTAGGGGCAGTACCACTAGCTTCTAGTTAGAATCAGAGCCCTCCTTCTGGTACTATGGGTGTGTGTCCTCCTCCATGTCCTCCTCATTGGAGTCCTACTCCTCCTCCAGGGGCACATCACCCCGCATCGCTGCCCGGACATACTCAGCAGCAACTGCGTTCCTCTTCATCAAGGGGATCCACTCTGGAGGAGCATGATAGCATGTGGTGATCATGTCATCGTCCAGGTACTACCATCCATCATTAGTGACCCCCTATAATAATATCTCTATGTCGCAACAAAGTGATTTCAACGTACTCCAGTGCCTCTCATTCCTGTGAGTAGGTGGGTATAACCCCTCCACCCTGCCCCTCTGTCGCTGATATGCTGCTATAGGGTGTGGTTTGATATCTACACATACACACAGTATGTCATCAGTATCTGTCATACACATAAACTGGTTACCACTAAGCTAGTAAAATATATATGAATGTAACCACAACAAACATCCTGTATACGTACCATCAGGTCCTCAGGCCTATCTTGGAGGTCAGGCATCTCAGGATTTCCCCAGTAGTCCATCCCTGCATACGGGTAGTCCTCTATGAGGACTGGCAGATTCCTCCAATGCACAAGAAGCTCCCTAGTAAATAACCAACCGACTAGGTTGCCTCCCTCCTGGATTATCATCTTACTCCACCTCCTCATGTGAGGCTCGCGAGGCCCTCCCTCCTGCACTTTCAAGTGCGGTCATAGGGCATGTAGTCCCTCAAAAAAGAACAAGCACAAAAATGAGGGGAAATAGAAATCCCCTTCCACTATCCTCACATGGTTCAACGAATTTCGATCCATTATCAAATACATATGGGACCACCCATAGTAGGTTCCCTTGAGCACACACTTCACAATCTGTAGCTGCACCCAAAGATCTTATGCGTCCGAGTGTGTCCACCACCCCCTGATCCTGTAATGCATCCTCTCGCAAGGTACCAATATCCCACTCTTTCCATATCACCCATGAAATCCTACACATACATCCAGCCCCTGTTAGGTTGAGTCTTATAGAAAAACCTCATCCCGGGATGAGTCATGCCTGTTCAACCATTCTGTGCGGCCCAAGTCACTCAGAAACCCTGAACAGGTGTGATTGAGTTGCTCCTTTATGCTGAGCAGGTGCGACCTGGGTCGCACCTGTTAAGTCAATAAGAGCAACCTAGATCATGAAATTTACTTTGAAAAGTGCGACCCATCCCCACGATCCCTTTTCATCTCGGAATAAGCCCCAGGATGAGAAAAAAAAAACCAGTGAAAAATTCGGGTTTGACGAGAACTCTTACCTACAAGTCATGGATATGGAAACTGCTGGTTGAAATGAAAGAAATCAGCAAATGAGCTCTGGGGTCCTCCAATCCAACTCAGCATTGAAAAGTAACAATGACACATGTCATGTGCCCCCCCCTATTTATAGGATTCTATTGGGTCCCATTTTCTTTCGTGCGCCATAGAGTCATCCAGAGTCCATTTGAGACGTTGTTCACACCACTAAGTCTGGTTTTCCATCCTCTGTATTTTGTCTAGATCCTTGTCTCAATATCTCACCATGATTGTCGGGGCCATTTCCCAGAAATCACATTGATTTGCATGCCATCATGTGAACCCCCCTTTGTATGTATTGACATGTTCACGAGCCATTTGCTCCATCCAGACTACACAGATGGCCATTTTTTACCACCATCCATCATCCCGCAATGGGGCCCCATTAGTGCTATGCATTTTTTTCCCATCAGGAATGTTCACAACATAACCTCTTTCCATATATCGAACACTTCCCCCTTGCTTGATTGACCATTACAAAGTTTCTGGTAAGCTCTTTTTCGATTCCTAAAAAAATGAAAATATCATCGAGCACGCTTGCTTCCTTTAACGCTTGTAAAAGTATTTGAAAAAGGGTGTTTATATAACCTTGTTTATCTCCTTTTTAGGAATATGTAGACTACCATAAGAAAAGAACATGACCCTAGCACATTCAAGTCAAGAACATTTCCCTTTGTATCCTTTTATGCTTTCTTGTACATTGGGACCGAAATTTACGAAAAATATCATTATAGGTTGTCTTTAAGCTCTTTTCCATCCCTCTCATAAAGAGAATATTATCGAGAAAACTTGGTTTCATTCATGCTCGTAAACGTATTTGAATTACCATCCAGTTAGTATAGGTTTAACCTTTTCCGACTTGATTGGACTACCAATGGTAAATAAGTATTCCTTCCCCAAAGGTTGGGAGAGCTCTCCTTTGTATTCTTTTTTCCTCGGGATAAGGAGATGATCAACGTAAAAGATCCCCCACTGGAGTATTCTTCTTGTTTTCAGACTCTCTAAAAATGAAAACACCATCGATCATTTACTTTCTTGGGCTCGCTAAAAATCCCCGAGATCATGTCATAACGACGTCTTTAGGAAACACCCCATATATCATATTTTGGAAAATTTCTCCGCATTGGGTCACCTTTGTTCAGAGTATTCTATGATGAGTCTTCCTTGGATCTCGTAGATATCACTAGCCCAATTACCTCCCTCGGTATTTCCCATTTGTAGTTATCTTCCGAGTATTACAGCTATGATCCCTCTCCCATGAGTTAGTTTCATTTGTTACCAGGTCAGCCCTGCCGTCATACTCTGAACAAAGGAAGTTTGAGCCCCCATACTCCCCCTACCCTTGCACCCCCCCACTCAGTGTGTCAGTCCCAATATTGGTCCACATATTTGATTACCCCCCTTGTGCTTATATTCAAGGACACATCATTGCATTTATTAGTTGCAGGTCTCCCTCTATCGATGACAACAAATCTCTTCCAGAGGATAGACCTAGAGGTCCTTGTATCTTGGTTTCAACCACCTCATTAATGAGTTCCTTGAACACTTGATAGGAGTCATTAGTGCCTCTTAGGATGGTTGTGTCTCATGTGCTCGACTTCAGCTGCATCATCGCACCATTGAGATTCATACAGGGTATTGTACCGTTCATTATTTGGTTGAAGACCCTGGTCCTCACCTAAATCTAGTAGATTGGAGAGCTTACTATAGGACCCACACAGTTTCATGTCACTTGTGATTTCGGGTTTTTTGGTGACAATGTTCGAAATACCCCGGTATCTCCAGTATCTCCAGTACTTGATGCAGTACTTGATGCAGCATATTGTACCACATATATTCTGTCTCTTTGTCATTGAATCCATCCAATTATGCACACTTCTAGATCCAATAGAGCATTAGTTGTGAAGATATTATATTCCATGACATTACTAGTGTTCCTATGTATCAGTTCTTTAGATCATCATTGTATTCAAAATGCCATTTTTCATCTATATCATTTCTTCAGATCAACATTGTCTTTTAGCCTCCTTTTGAGGCCAAGATTATGTAACATGAGTTGCATATGTATTGATCGAATCCCATATTTTTTATCCTTGATCCCATTATTTATTCTTTTGACATTGTTACGAGCATGGATATGCCCACCTCGTCCATATACATGTCACACATTATATGTATCTCACCCATTGTTGGGAACCATTAATAAAAAACCAAAAGCCGCCATGGTTTGAACGAGGAAGTTCCACTTCTCCATAGGTCTTTCTAATCTCTCCAATATTCTTAGGATCCTATGATGTCCATCGGCCATATGATGAGCTCCTGCCATCACACATCAGGGGGGAATCTGTTAACACAAAAAATTGTACACCTAGCTCTAGATGGTCTAAACCACATACATACATCATATTTCTTCCATATTGATCTGAATTTTGACCTTCACAATTGTATTTCCAGTCCAAAACATTAGTATTTACTATGGTTTACCATCATTCTCTCCAAAAAAGGGTAAAAAACCCAAAAAGGGTAAAAAACCCAAAAAAGGCTCAAAACCCCTAAAAAGGGTGCAAAAACCCTAAAAAGGGTTCCAAAACCCTAAAAAGGCTCAAAACCCCTAAAAAGGGTGCAAAAACCCTAAAAAGGGTTCCAAAACCCTAAAAGAGAGAAAATGTAAAAAAACCTAGAAACATATTATAAATACAATGTGAAGTATCTCCCAAAAGGATCTTTACACATTTTTTTCCAATTGTTTATTTTGTGAGTATGGTGAGAAACCTTTTGGTCTCAAGTATTCACACACCATTTTTCCATCACACCGTTTCCATACCATTCCCACTTAGTACGTTGAGACATTCTCCGTACCCACCTGGAGAACCATCCTGTGGAGAGGCGAACCATTTCCGAGATGACCACAGTGTCCCACTTTTACAAGAAAGAAGGTATAATTTTTGTTTATTTGTATTGTATTTAGTTTATATCTCATATGTGTTTATTTTCTTTGTATTACTGATCTTGTTTATTGCTGTATTTTTTTCATGAAATCTACCTTATTTTCCCATTGACATAAGGCTAGTGCTTTTGCACGTAACAAGGGTGAAAACCCCGTTACAAGACTAGTGCTAACTAAACTCGAGGACATATAACTGAATGTAATTGGAGTATATATTAGCTTGACTAGTTACCAACTACCAACAACTGAAGGAGGTTGGTGCCGACACTCCTAGTGGCTCCTGAATTGTAGGTATTGGTCTAGGAGGCACATAAATTGATTCATGAAGGTGCATTCAGTTGCAATTAACCTCTCTCTATGTTCCCCACACTCTAGTGACTGGTATAGGTGGCCCCATTAGGCCAAGTGGA
Source organism: Pseudotsuga menziesii (assembly GCA_001517045.1). Taxonomy (NCBI): domain Eukaryota; kingdom Viridiplantae; phylum Streptophyta; class Pinopsida; order Pinales; family Pinaceae; genus Pseudotsuga; species Pseudotsuga menziesii. The sequence goes on from LPNX011051694.1 coordinate 19,573, forward strand.
CCCAATGGTACTGGTGGACCAAATAATAACTAAATGACTCCTAAGTTAGGAAAATATAATCTAATAGACCAATTTGGACAAGGGATGATTGTAAATCCTAACACATATTATATACAATCATGATTGAAATGACTTATTGTGTTCCAACTAAATCATATATTTATCATACATAACTAGATCCATTTATATATGATGATATCAATTACACATGAAACAAATCACCAAAAAACATTTTACTTCTGAATGACCCTTGAAAAAAAAATATATCATAAAACAAGTACCAAATTGAACAAATTTAGGTCACAAATAAAATTGGTGAACTTGGTAATTTGAATAAAAATTATACCAATCACGATATTCTCAATACAAATAAAATAGTCTACTAGAATGCTTTGGAGAACTCTACAAGAAGACAACCAAAATAATGACCATCCCATTGTAGGCCCACCATTGTAATAAATGTGCATTCATTTATATTGCAAACATCCCAAACATGAACAATAACATACATAAAATATGAACATATACAATCTCGTTCACACCTTAGATCCAATAATAATTGCAAATAATGATCCTAATAAAAACACATTGTAAACAACTAGGTCAAATTCAATTTGAATATATAAAATCCATGTAGCACCTCTCTATCAAGAGTAGCATCCACTAAAAACATATAAATTTCATACAATAGTTTAAACATCACAAGGCATAAAATAAATCATATATTTTGAGCTCTATAACACTTTCATGGAACCAATACTCCTAATGATAGAATAAAACCCTAATAACACCAAATGAGCCCAAAGAATCAAGAGTGCCCTAGAATTCAATAGGCCTAAAAAAACATCCATAATAAAAAACATGATAAAAGGTAAACTACAATACAATAATCTATTGTAACTATGGATAAAAAGCATAAAAATCATACCACATTAATTATTGGATAAAAAGCATGAAGCAAGTTTATATTTTCTAATAAATTGCATGTGTGGCATTCTCCTTAAAGGCTTGATCTTTCGATAGCGGAGATGTTATGTGAAGATCAAAATGTTGAGAAAACTAAAAGTGAAAAGTGAAATCGCATAAAGAAAAATCTTCACCCTACAAGAAAAATCCGATGTGGGTGAACCATGAGTCACTGTAGCCTTTATATAGAATAAAGGAGCCCCTAATTTTCCTTCCAATAATGGAAATCAAGGGCTCAAAGAAGGTATCACATGAAATTGACTAAAAATACAGGCGAATGCAACCATATTCCTAAATTACAAGGAAAATGGAGGGATAAATAACCCTTGAGAGCCTCCATTACTAAAAATTGGGGTGAAGGAATGATTCCACTAGAATTTCTCTAGAAATTGGAATAAAATGATAGATTAGAGGGAGAATTTTCTAAGGTAAAAAATAGTTTTTTTTTAAATTTTTTATTACTAATATATAGGAGGCTATTCATTTTGGATTTAGTTTTTTTTTCTAATAAATATTGGGTGAATATATTTTACTTGAAAAAAACATTTCCATATAATAAAACAACCCACTAAAGTTTTGTAACCCCCTTAATATAGCCCATGGGATATATATATCCCCTAAAATTATCCATGTCGAGGATATTTTCAAAAGAACTCAAGCGAGCATGCATTACCACCCTAGGAAACTAAGGAAGTTTTCATTCATAATGTAAGGTGACCCACTTCTCATCCAAGTCATCCCATCACATCATGCCATCCAATTGGGATCAAGGTCAGTTGTCACATCACTTATTCTTCCAACCAATATTATCATGCCAAGTGTCTCTAACAAATATGGTTCCCATTAAAAGTGAATTTTGTCCCTTGGAGAAGCCATTATTATTTGTGCTATTCATAAGCACCCTTGAAACAGAGCCTTGAACACCTGGTACATCCACTCAACATCCAACTCATCCTCTCGAGCATAGATCATCATCCATGCCACTTAACCAGGTAAATTCGTGTAAACCATTCTGCATTTCACTTTTACCGTAAATTAGTAAAGAGGTTTTACCCTAATCCTCAAAACCACCAAGGTAGCCCTAAACAGAAAATATACACAACTAAAATGGATCAGCCAACCTTTGAAGCTACTCCTAAAGGAATTTCAATAGAAAACTCAACTATTTTTTTCCATTAAGCCGACATAAGAGACCTGATAATCTCCCATTCAGACCTAATTCAGATATTGGCAGAAGCCAGTTACAAAGAAGCCACCGATCAATACCTTTACTAATTGTGGCATTCAAACCTAATTCACTTCGTTTTTCCTCTCGTGGCACATTTCCCTGAATTTATTGTGTCGTTCTTGTCCTATTATTCAACAAGACAAAGAACCATTAAATCATTCGATGGAAACAAAATTAAATGTCAAATTGATTCCAAAAATATCAGGAAGATGTTTTCTCTATTAGTGGAAGAAGACATCCTACCGTTTGGTGAAAGAGAGGTAGCCCTGGAGTACCAAACCCTAATCCTTGATAAGAAAAATAATGTTATAAATCATTATTTGAAACAATAATGCTAAATGCAAACCAAAATCCACCTTTGAAAACTATTTTATTCAAACATGAGGCTAGAAAGATAATTTCCATGTTTTGTTCCATACTAGGGTACAAAAGCAATGAAGAAGTGGATGAAATTGTGTTAGGAGTTATTTTAAAATTACACCCAGTAGTAGGCTGAACTCTAAAGTATAATACTCCTACTTTTATATCTCAAATTCTAAATCAACAACTTACAGAGTTCCATTCCCAAGAGATATTTAGGTTTCCCTCCTACCTATTCTTCCTTTTCTTGCACCAAAATTTTAAATATTTTGAAGGCCTGGGCCTGAACATGACTTCTCAATTAGATATATATATTTGTACACATGAATGGAATCCAATGTTTATTAAAAAATAAAGCAATTCTAATTTTATAGAGTTCACCAAAACGTTCATGTGTATTTCCTATGTGATAATTCATGGGATAAAATTTTCCAAGAATGCCTAGAGAAGGCAAGGAATCACACCAAAAACCAATTCCTTTTTGAATATCATACAATTATCACGGTATATGGATTTGAGGGTAAACTCTACAAAATACCTACATTTTTCACATTCGAGATCTTTGCAATGGAATATGCTAGAAAAAGGTTTTTGTCAAATGAGTTACACATTGGGAGTGTTAAACAACACAAGTCCTTCCATATCCCAAAGGATGTAGGTCCTTTCCAAATAAAATATTTAAGTGGTGTACATTACTTGGAAGGGTTTTTAGAACAACTTAATTTGGAAAAAAATGAAGCAATGGCATATGATCCACATGGAGTAATCTCAAATCGAAGGAAGGAGAATAAGAATGTAACATATGGGCCAACTCCCAGAACTGACTTAGAAATAATTTCAAATAAAGATAGACGGGAGGAGGTTGAACAGATTTTCAAGGAAGCATAAAATTCAAGCGATCCAAAACAAGCAGTGGGATAGAAAAAAAGGGTAGATGAAATGGAAATATATGAGGATGAACTAGATCCTCAAGAAAAAAAGAAAAAGGTTGATCCCACAAAGGAGTCCAAGGAATTATTAATAAATGAAATTAAAACTGAGGTATTTAAAGAAATTAGTGAAGTAGAAAAACCAGTAAATATGATAGGAAACACACCTGCCATGGTAATGCCTTATGTATCCTTGGAACTCGCATTACAACAAGAATCCAAAGCAGTTACTCCCACAAGACCCATACTGGTACACAACAAATTGCTTTCAATCTATATAGAAATAAGAAAAGGCAGTGTACATGTTATAAATATAAATATGTTACATGTTTCTAGGTTCCATAGTTACCCTATGTTGTGTAAGGTTTGTCGTTACACCAAAACCTATAGATGTTGATGAACATTTGAAACCCATCACACTAACCTATCACCAGGAGTGGCGGTTAGTACACTTGTTTTTATATTCCCAAAGGTGCGGTGGTTATACCATGTGGAGTTTGTACCGATACTCCAACACCCAGCCTTCGTCGTAGCTCAAGGGAATTGAACCTGAGAACTATGCTCTGATACCATGTAATGTTTTCTGTTACACTAAAACCTACAGATGTTGATGAAAATTTGAAACCCAACACAAGGCCCTATCACAAGGAGTGGTGGTTATTCCACTTTTTTTTATATTCCTAGAGGTGCGACGATTATACCATGTGTAGGTTGTATCGATACTCCAACACCCTGAATCCGGCGTAGCTCGAGGGAATTGAACTTGAGACTTATGATTTGATACCATATTAGAATTTTAATTCCATTTAGTGTTAGAATATTAGATTCAAGCTAAACTAGTTAACCTATATAAGCAACCAACAACATATCCTAAAAGATAAGAATAGGAAAAGAAAAGGACAAGAGAACACCGATATTCGTGGTTCACCCTAATGGGTTACATCCATGGGAAGGTAGTCTTGTATTATCTCTAGAATGTCTTCTCCAATCTTACAAGAGATAAAAGCACAAATACCCCAAAGAATATAGATTATGTACAACAGTGTCACAATAGTACCACTACTACGTCAAGAATACATGATATGTAGAGACTCACTTGACCCTATTATATACTAAGAGATGAGGAAGAATTACTCTCACATATTGCATGTGGGATAATATAATTCTCCAAAATAACATCTCTTAATACAATACAATGGACAAATACTCTACAAGTAAATACACCACCATATAACTATGAGTTAAATGTATTACTCTTTTACATAAGATTGTAGACAACTTCCGACAAAATACAAAGACATTATTACCTTCCAAGGAATATAATATATTCCAACATTTAGATCTTCAAGCAGATAGTTCTAATAATGCTTGCAGTGAATGGAGAATGAAGATACAAACTGAACAAAACAAACCACACAGGAAATGCACAAGTATTGCTAAGGAATTTACAGTATCATTCACAATAATAATATATGGTGTTACAATAGTTTACATAGGAAATAATTCGAGTGCATTAGGAAGCAATTCGAATCCTCCAAGTGGATATGACTATATCTAACTGAATATATAACTCAAGGTATCCCAATCAATATCGGAGTCTAAATAGACAACTCCTTGATGACCAATAAATCCAACAACTAGTGACAACTAGTTAACTCAATGCAACTGAGTGTGGTAGGTAGGAAAATAGCTCCTCCCCATCCAACCATGCATTATCCATGCATTGGTAGCGCTAGCTTTACTGTTTGTGAAGTAATTGAATGTAACTTGGGGCTAACTAAGACTAACTAGTACTAACACAAATTAACTGAAGTAGGTTGGTGCCGGGTTTCCCAGTGGCTCCTAAAATGTAGAACGAGCTCTTTTCTATTAGGATTATTAATCCTCCCTTGTTCATACTTTCTATTAGATTAATTAGCCTAAATTAGGAACCTTAATTAATTAATTGGGTCCACTTGGCCTAATGGGGACACATGTACCAGTCACTAGAGTGCGGGGAACACTGCTAGAGGTTAACTACTACTTATTGCATGTGCATGCATCCATTTGGGTGCCTCCTAGACCAATCCCTACATTTTAGGAGCCACTGGGAGTCCCGACACCAACCTAATTCAGTTAATTGTTGTTAATACTAGTTATTATTAGTTAGCCCCGAGTTACATAGTTACTTCAAAAATAGTTAAGCTAGTGCTACCAATGCATGGATAATGCATGGTTGCATGGGGAGGAGTGATTTTACTACCTACCACACTCAGCTGCACTGATTTAACTAGTTGTCACTGGTTGTTGGAGTTATTGGTCTTTAGGGAGTTGTCTATTTAGACTCTGATATTGATTGGGAGACCTTGAGTTAAAGATTTAGTTAGATACAATCATATCCACTTGGAGTATTCGAATTGCTTCCTAATGCATTCAAATTCTTTCCTATGTAAACTATTGTAACACCAGATATTATTATTGTGAATGATACTGTAAATTCCTGATCAATACTTGTCCGTTTCCTGTGTGGTTTGTTTTGTTCACCGTTGTATCTCCATTATTTTGCTGCAAACATTATTAGAACTATCTACTTGAATATCTAAATGGAATTCAAATTCTAATATGGTATCATATCCTTCTCAGGAAGGTTTCATGCTTGTTTCTCCCCATCGAACATTAGAAGAAGCTGGGTTTCCACAGAAGTCCCCTATGAAAATTTGCTAGCTCTCGATTTATTCAGAGCAGTGGAGACGGCGTGACAGACCCTAAAAACATGTTCATGTTGGAAGGAAAAGTATGATTCTAATAGTTCATATGTTTTAGTGTGTTATTGCAGTGAAATTGACAGGTGCTACGTAGCTTGTGAGAAGTATTTGCAGTATTCCATCCGAAGCAATTATGAGTTCTCAAAATCCTGAACCATAGATCCTCACAACTTCCAATTATCTTGATTGGAGGATTGATATGCAGCTGGCCTTGCACAAGCATGGATACCACATGATCATACATGGATGGGAGGTTGAGCCTTATCAGCTGGTAGATCAGAACAAGTTCCTAAACCATTGTGATGAAGCATTCAGGTACTTATGTACTTATATTTCTAGAGATATCCTCTTCCATCTAGAAGGATTGAGGACTCCCAAAGAAGCCTGGGAGAAAGTTGATAGCTTGTTTAACAAACAAGATAAGTTTCAAGGACACATTCTGGAGAATGAGTTGGTATCTTTACATCCCAATTCTTGGGCAACTGGGAAATTCAAGTCTCTAGTGCTCCAATGTAGAAAGTATGGAATAGAGTGGAAGGATGAGCATAATGTCCTTTCCATACTCAGCAAAATAGGCCCTGAGTATTATGTCTCTATGTTTCATTCCAAGTGGGAAAGATTTCCTGATTGGAAACTTCCTTCATTAGATTATTTTTTCGAGTCCTTAATCAAGGAGCAAGACAAATTGATTCGAATGGGAGTCATCCAGACCTCCAAAGATCAAGATCTCTTAGTTACTTACTCTTCCAAAGTGAAAGCAAAGGGGAAATCAAAGAACAAGGAGCCAAAGGCAGTTGATTCGAAGCCTAAACAAAATTAGCAAGCTTCCGAAGGGGCCTCCGTCTCTAAGAAGAAGAAATTTGGAAATAAGTTATGTCCTTACTATGAAAAAGGGTACCATCTTGTAAAACATTGTATGAGGAAGAAAATTGATGAGATTACTGCTCTTCTCAAGAAACATAATATTGCTTCCCCACAGAGAGAAAATAATTTAGATAATGGACATGAAATATGTCATGCTTTGAAAGCAGGACTACCTCAGTCTACAACCTATCTGATTGATTATGGAGCCTCCAATCACATGGTGGCCTCTAAGGATATCTTCTCCTCTCTCAGCATCAATGAAGGGCCCATTATTCACATGGGAGATGGTTCCAAAATTCCAGCAGCAGGAAGAGGAACCATAAGAGCGAAGCATGGTGTTCATAGATGTCCTATATGTGACCTCCCTTGCAACTAATATGTTGTATGTATACCAGATGACCCACACCGACTCACCAAAGCTAGTGGTATTTGGACTTGACTCAGTGGAGATCCCAAAAATATCAACTAGGGAGCTTGTAGCGAAAGCAATTGTTGATCATTCCTCCAAGGCATATATTTTCTCTCACTTCATGCCATACACAATTCCAACATCACCTCAAATTTCATTCGAAGCTAATGAAGGTATAAACATTACTTCACTTCTTATTGCAGTTCCAGTCTCAAATCCTGACATTTCAGATTCAGATTTAGAACAGGAATCATCCAGTATGATCCAGACACTGAGCTTACAACTCAAAGGGATCTAGATCTAGATCCAACATCTACCTCATTCTAGCAGCCTAAATGAGCTAAGAAGCTCATAGAAGCAACTGGAGATGGTGCTGGGGATCCATATGACAAAAGAAGAACGAGGTCCTAGTATCGGAAGGAGAGTGTATCACCGTCTCACACATATCCTCTTCTTGCTGAGAGGTATTTTATGATTCTTGGGTTAGATCCTCAATCCTTCAAGGAGGCTTGCCATGATCCTAGATGGTAGGAAACCATGGATGAGGAGTTTGATTCACTACATGACAACCATACATGGGAACTTGTCTCCTTACCTTCTGGAAGGAAGTTGGTATAGTGCAAATGGATCTACAAAACCAAAATAATTGCTGATGGGACCACAACCAAGTACAAGGCCTGGTTAGTGGAAAAGGGGTATTCTCAAGTCCAAGGTTTGGACTACAATGAGACATTCACTCCGGTAGCTAGAATGGACTCCATTAGGATGGTATTGGCCATTGCTACTTCCAAGAGATGGTAAGTACTTCATATGGATGTAAAGAGTGCCTTCCTCCATGGTGATTTGGAGGAGGAAATATATATGAAACAACCTGAGTGGTTTATTGATGATCCTTCCTTAGTCCACCGACTGAGGAAATCATTGTATGGACTCAAACAAGCCCCAAGGGCATGGTACTCCAAGATGGATTCCTTCCTCATCTCTCAAAAGTTTGAAAGGTGAAAATATGATTTGAATGTCTACATGAATAAGAAGGAGGGTTTCTTGCTTCTAGTTGTATTGTATGTGGATGACTTGCTCATTACTAGCATCTCTACTGCTAGATTGAGCAGCATCAAGTTTGCTCTTAATAAAGCATTTGCTATAACTGACTTAGGAATTTTAAGACAATTCATTGGTCTCGAAGTAAGTCAAAAGACTTCAGGAATTATGATTTCACAGTCCAGGCATTCATTAGACATGCTTAAGAGGTTCCACATGGAGGATTGCACGGCAACCCCTGCACTTTTCTATCATGCATCAGGCTTGAAGAAGGTGGTTCCACAAATTTGGTGGACAACACTCTCTACATACAGCTCATTGGAAGCCTTCAGTATCTCACTCATTCGAGACCAGACATATCCTATGCTATTATTGTTGCTGCCAGATATATACAAGAGCCACATGAGTTGCACTGGAAGGAAACAAAGAGGATCTTGCACTATGTGTGGGGTAATATTAATTATGGGATCCACTATGCTATTGGAGCACAGTTGTATCTCACAAAATTTACAGACCCATACTGGGCAGGAGATGGAAATGATAGGAAATCCACCTCAGGTTTTGTATTCATGATTGGATCTGGGCCAATTTGTTGGTCCATTAAGAAGCGAGCAGCCCTTGCACCTTCTTCATCAGAAGTAGAGTATCGGGGAGCTATGAATGCAACTATTCAGGAAGTTTGGCTGCATGGAATATTGACAGAGTTTGGGATTCAAACTTCACCTACAATAGATATTTATTGTGACAACCAGAGTACAATCAAAATCTCCAGTGATCCTATTCAGAAGCAGAGGAGAAAACACATAGAGGTTCACATGCACTGAATTTGGGAACTGGTGCATGACAGAACCATCACACTGCACTGTTGTCCGATAGAGGATCAAATTGCATATATTTTTACCAAGTCTTTTACCGAAAAGATATTTTCCTTTCTCAGGTCTCTTTTGGGCATTAAGGCTTGATTCTCAGTTCCTATTTTGAAGGGTTTTTTCCCAAGAGGTTTTCCTACCTCATTTGTATTATGTCTCTTAGATTGTATATTGGGTGACCTATGGTCTTGTTACCAGGGCCCACAGTTGTCCAAGTTAGGATTCATGGGGGGTGTTAGAATTATTAATCCTCACTTGTTCATACTTTCTATTAGATTAATTGGCCTAACTTAGGAACCTTAATTAATTAATCGGGTCCACTAGTATCATTGGGTCCACTTGGCCTAATAGGGATAGATGTACTAGTCACTGGAGTGTGGGGAACACTACTAGAGGTTAACTTCCACTTGCTGCATGTGCATGCATCATTTTGGGCACCTCCTAGACCAATCCCTACATTTTAGGAGACATTGGGAGTCCTTACACCAACCTACTTCAGTTAATTGGTGTTAGTACTAGTTAGTCTTAGATAGCCCCCAGTTACATTTAGTTACTTCACAAACAGTTAAGATAGCACTACCAATGCATGGATAATGCATGGTTGCATGGGGAGGATCACTTTTCCTACCTACCACACTCACACTGAGTTAACTAGTTTTCACTGGTTGTTGGAGTTATTGGTCATCAGGGAGTTGTCTATTTGGACTCCGATATTGATTGGGAGACCTTGAGTTAGAGAATTAGTTAGATACAGTCATATCCACTTGGAGGATTCAAATTGCTTCCTAATGGATTCGAATTCTTTCCTATGTAAACTATTGTAACATTGGATATTATTATTGTGAACGATACTGTAAATTCCTGAGCAATACTTGTCTGTTTCCTATGTGGTTTGTTTTGTTCAATTTTTATCTTCATTCTCCATTTACCGCAAAAATTAATTAGAACTATCTTCTTAAATATCTAAATGGCATTTAAATTCTAATCTGTTGAAGGTAGGGCAATCCCATGCATGACAGGGCTCAAATTTTAATGATTTTAGAGTTAAATCAAAGACTGAATTTAGGTTTAAGGCATTCTTTGAATGCTTAGGTTTCTTTGTTAGAGAATCATACCACCTAGTACCATGGTCACATACCACCTAGGACACACCTTCATTTGTTTTTCACTCATGTTGTATAGTTCAAACCTTGGTTATGTTGGTCTGGTAAGGTATTTGGGGGTTTTGGACTAATTAACGTGCCCAAGTGCCCACATTTGATCATTCAGGAGACTCATGCACCCTAATTAATGATATTATTTTCTTTAGGGTTCTCCCACTCCTTAAAATAGGGAATTGGTTTGGCCATAGGTTCCCATGCATTGTATTTGAGTGTTTTTTTTTAATCTTTTGGACTATTAAATGCTGCCTAGAGCCACGCCCACTCACCCATGCAGTACAACACACCTAGCCTACCCTTATTTCTATCCTAGCATGCTTCACCCATGTTCACATGGTCATTCATGACCGTTTGAGGTTGTTTGCGAGCTCATCGGTCCACCTAGGGGGGTTTAAGGTCCAATCTAATCCAACCACATGCATGCCTCCAATTTTCCTCTACAAGATAAATATTTTCTCCTATTGTATTATATTCATGTTCCAGACATATTTACATGTTGGACAATAATATAAAATTCAATTATTGGCACCATCTCTATGTGTTAATTTTTCTCTTTTACACTATTTTTTGCATAATTTGTGAAATTATTGAGTTGTGAGGATTTTATTAGCTCCTATATATTGTTGCAAATCATATTTTCACATGGTATAATATATATTTGGAGCTTCAAGTCTAATTCAAAGAGTTTGAGTTTCTATCTAGGGTCTCAACCAGAAAAATTCAAGAGTTTGCATTGCAGATTGTTCCATTGTCTTTGTCACTCAGTGCTCAAGAAGAAATGGAGAAAAATCATGTATTTATTACCCCATTAAACTATTTTTAATGGAAGTATGAAATGATTATCCAAATTAGGTTGAAAGGTCTCTACAGAGTAACCATGCAAAACAGACAATGAGGCCAACTCTGCTGTGGAAAGTATAAGAATTTTAACAGGTTGGATGAAGCATTTAGGATGCTTTATGTCTGTATTTCAAGTATAAAATATTACAACACCTAATGAGGTTTTGCTCAATATTGAGTCACTATTTTGGAAGACTAGTGAGATGAGAGGACATCAACTCGAAAATGGGTTGATCACAATAAGCCCAACTCACTTTGAGATGATCCAAGATTTCTTCACCAAGTTCAAATCCTTGTTACTTCATATGAAACATTGTGGCATCAAAAAGAAGGAATATTAGTTGATCTTGTCCATACTTTCGAATCTAGGGCCTGAATATTCATGTTTTTCTTGGAATTCTACTCAAGTAAGCTGACATTTCGAAATTAGAGAATGCCTACCCTAGTAGACTTCATGGAGTCTTTGAATCGAGAACACGAAAAATTGGTTCAAATGGGTACCATCAAATCCACCAAGGATCAATCCCTTTCTGTCGATGTTTTGAATCAATCCACATGAAAGAATAAAGCCAAATATTCGAAGCAACAAGAGAAGAAGAAGTAGGAGAATCCCAAATCTACTGACAGGGGTTCACATCCTAGCAAGAACAAAGAGAAGAAGAAGAAAGAGAAGACAAAATGCACTTATTTTCATAAAAGTTAGCATCCACAAAGTGCATGCATGAAGAAACCTATTGACATGATGACACAACTCCTTGAGAAGAACAACATTCATGTAATGGGGATTTCTCCCCTACTACATGCAAAACCACCTACCCTAGATCAACCAGATCATAGGATAGAGTTCATGGTCTAAGGGATTTCTTAACCTAGACTTGTGAGAATAAGAAGTAACAACAACATAATATTTTTTTATTATTTTTAATATATTTTTCTAACTAATTAAAAACAAGAACAAACATACCTTTCAATAACATGGGCCACCGCAACCGTTTGAGGAAATGGTCCACCGACTCCATGGTCTGGTTCTCTAGTCATCTCCACTAATGGTTGTTAAAGAGGGGGGATGGATCCAAAAGTGTATGGAGAAATATCACCATACATCATGGAAAAGGATATGGAAAAGTACATGAATGATTAAAAAAGGTTTCGCCAATTGAGGGTTTAAGGAAATCAAAAGTGGACGAAAAGTTTTTGGAATATTTGTGGGGAGATATTCAGAATGTTTCTATAGGATGATCCAAGGTTTTTTGACCCATGGTATTTTATTGTGCATGGTATTTGTCCATGGTTTTTGAACCATTCTCATTTTACGGTTTTTTGGTCCTTTTTTGGAGAGAGTGAGGTTATGCTTCAATAAATACTGAACTTCCCTGTATTTATGGGGGAAGGAATAAAAATGTTTTGGACCAATGTTGGTGGAATTTAATTGTGAAGGTAAAAATGAAGGGAATAATGGTGGGATTATAATGCATAATTATGGTTTGGACCATAGAGAGCCAGGTGTACAAATTTTGGTGTTAACATATCCCCTTGTGATGTGCGAGGGCATGAGCTCATCGTATGGCCAATATACATTGTAGGATTAAGGGAGAAATGGTGAAAATGGTGGAGAGACCAGAGAGGAACACAAAGGAGTGGAGTCTCCTCATTTGAACTGTAGTGGATTTTGGTTTGTACTTCTTCTAAAAAATAGATGAGGAACATATAATCTCAGACATGTATATGGATGAGGAGGGAATACCCATGCTCGTAACAATGTCTCAATATAAAAATGGGGATCAAGTCCCAAACAATGGGAACTGATCAATACATTTATACAACTAGTAGTACATAATGTTGGCATTAATGGGAGGCTAAATACATATACTAATATGAAGAACTGGTACATAGGAACAATGGCATTCTCATGGAATGTAATATCACAACAAAAGATGCTTTGCTAAATATGGAGGTGTACATAACTGAATGGAATCAATTACTAAGAGTCAAAATCTTTGAGGTACAATAAACAACATCAAGTACTGTAGATACACGGAAGTATGACACTGATGGGATTTTGAACACTGTTTCCAACGCAGCCCGAGAATCAAAAGGGACATGAAAATGTATGGATCCCATAATAGACTCACCAATATGTTAGAGTTAGGTGAAAATTGGGGTCTTTGACCAAATAATGAAAGAACTAATACCCTGTACGAGTCTCAATAACACGATAGTGTAGCTAAATTCGAGTATGTGAGACACAACCAACTCGAAAGGCACTAAGCACTCCTTTCAAGTGGTCCAAGGAACTCATCAATGAGGTGAATGAAACTAGGATACAGGGACCTATGCATCTATCCTATGGAATAAATTTGTTGATTTCGACAGAGGGAGATCTGCAACTACCAAGGCAATGGGGTTTCCTTAATAGAAGCACGAGGGGGAAAACCAGATATATGGAACATTCATGGGACTGCGATACTAAATGGGGATTAGGGGCAGGGGAGTATGGGCGACTCAAACTTCCTTTGTTCATAGTATGACCGCAAGGATGACCTGGCAGCATATGATATTTACTCATGGGGAGGGGATCATAGTTGTGAAACCGGGAAAATGACTGCAATGGGAAATACTTAGGGAAGTAACTGGACTGGTGATATCTAAGGGATCCCACTTATCTCAGAGTATTATGAAAAAAGGATACCTAATGGGAGGAAGCTTCCATAATGGGATACTATATGTAATATGTGTGGTATCCTAGAGACATTGTTTTGGGCCTTCTTCATAGTTTAAGGAGCTCCAAGAAGGGATAAAAGTATGCTTAACATGATACTATCTCATTGATTTTTGTCAAGCCCAAGACGATAAATGCTCGATGGTGTTTTCATGTTTAGAGAGTCTGAAAACGTGAAGAAGAATCCATTGGGGTCTCTTTTTTAATACAGTAGTCTCCTAAGTCCGAAAAGGATAAAGTGTATAAAGGAGATCTCTCCTAGCCGAAAGGGGAAAAATAGACTTCTTTTCCATAGGCAATCCAATGAGACCAAAAAAGGTTAAACCTATACTGATTGGATGATCATTCAAATACTTTTACGAGCATGAATGAAACCAACTTTGCTTGATAAATTTTCTTTATGAGAGGGCTAGAAAAGAGGTTGAATGCAACTCATAAGTGATCTTTTTTGTAAGTTACATTCCCAATGTCCGACAAATCATAAAAGGATACAAAGGGAATCGCTCCTATCTGGAAGGTGCTAGGGTGGTCCTTTTCTTTAAACAACCTAAGTAGTCTGAAAAAGGAGATAAAAAAGGCCATATAGATGCTCTTTCAAATACTTTAACGATCTTGAAAGGAAGCACGTGTGGTCGACAATCTTTTCATTCTTTTAGGAGTCAGAAAATAGATTAACATAAACTCTGTATTAGTCAGTCAAACAAGGAGGAAATGTTTGATTTTACAAAAGGGATGATGTTGTGAACATGGTTGATATGGATTAAAAAAATAATAGTGGAACACTGGCTGGGGATGCTTGTGGGATGATGAATGGGGTAAAATAAGGCCAAGTTTGCAGTATGGATGGAGCGAGTGCCTTATGAACATGCAAATACATATAGGGTTTGATTTTCATGGTTGCATGCAAAACAAGGTGATTTTGGGAAATGGATTGGAAAATCATAGGGAAATAACAAGACGTGGGTATCATGAGTAGGCATAGTACATAAAACTGAACTCGACGGTACAGATGACATGAAAAACGGACGTAAGATGACTCTGTGGTGCACAAAAGAAATAGTTGACCAAATGGAGGCCTATAAACAATGGGGACCACATGACACATGTCATTTTCACTGTGTAGTGTTGAGTTGGAGTGGAGTGCCCCATAGAAAATCCATTGATTTCTTTCGACAGAACCAACGGTTTTTCGATCCGTGACAAGATTAAATTAATTAAGCTTACCCCCAAAACTATAATTAATAATATTTAATTTTTAAACACTTCCCTCTTTGAGTTTGGATCAGGAACAAGGGTTTTGGGATTTTAAGATAAGGTTTGTATTTCTAAATACCTTAACAAGGTAGAAAAGGTACAAGGGTAAACCTTACTCCCTCACCACCCCTGGTTAATATTTCGATCTTCTCTTCAATGTTTTTCCTCATCATGAAACCAACTTTAATTTTATATTAAAATAATAACATGCTATGTACATGCTTCATAGAAAAAATGTTTACGATGAAGTGTCAGTTATAATATCCGGGCTAGGGGTATTACAGTTCCCCTCCCCTTAGAATTTACATCGACCTTGATGTTTTACATTGTATAAAAAAATACATATACAAAAATTACTGTAGGGGTATTTACATTTTTTTCCTCATATTCTTCATGTATTATATGTTCCTTTTCTTAGGTAGCCTCCTTAGGGTTGTAATGGGTCCATTGGAATTTTACTTGTCTGATGAATCTGTCCCCGAGTATCTTGTTTCTGCGATCCAATATGCAAAGTGGTTGAACCTGTATTTCCCCACTAGACGAACTTGGCCAACTTGTTTCACAACTGCAACCACTGGTTTGAATCTTATCTTTGAAATCCATCAATATAAATCTCATTAAGAAAAATATGAGCACATGTAGGAACATTAATCATTTTATCCACTTAAATGACCATGAATTTTCAAACTTTGTTTGGAAATAATTCATTCATTTCATTCCTAATCCAGCATATGCATATAGATGATTTCATTTACCTTCATTTCTATAATAGAGTTTTAACTATTTCAACATTCAATGTTTATTTCAAGCAAAAATAAACATAATAATTTTCAATTATAACAACATGTCAACATCTTTATTTTTCTAGAAAGTAATAACTCATTTTAAAAGGAAAGAGTAAGAGTTCCTCCCTCTTAGTCTTCTCCCTATTCTGAATCTCTACTATTGTGGCTTTCAATCTCCATTGTCTCTTCCTCTTTGAAATATAGATGCTTAGTTTTCATAATTTAGGAGGCACATTCACACAATCCTTGGCTTGCATTATCTTTAAATAAAGGAAACATGTCCTCAATGGAATCTATCAAAGGATACTCTTCCTTAGCTTGCATTGTTTTCAAATAGAGGAAACATGATTTAAATGCAATCTGTCGAAGGATACTCATCCATTTCTTGCATTGTATTCAAACAAATGAAACATGTCCTCACAGCAACATGCCAAAGGACACTCGTCCTTGGATTGCATAGTCTTCTTCTTCTTTATCATTTCTCTCTTTCTTCATTTTTAATCTACAATATGCAAGTGATACCAACTTGCATACTTTAGTACATGAGCAAAAACCAAGTGACTTGGCAGGCTCATAAGTATCATATATTTATCAAAATGTATTATCAAAGAACTAGAAGAATATTATTAAGTAAAAGCATTTCTTGACATTGAAACACTAGGAATGCTTCCAATCCCTTGGGGTCTAGTCAATGTCCCATTCCTTTCTGATGCGTACCATGTGGGCGGTAATTATATATTAATAATCTTTTGAAAATAAACACATCTTATAAATATCATCTCTTATAAAATTCACGTTAGGGTAAATACTACTCCCTATTAACAATTCGTAAGTCATCTTACACAAACATAGCGAACATGAATTCTCAAATACGAATTGAAAGCATAGATCTCAATATTCAAATAAATAAATCTCTTTAGTTACCACATTCTTCCATCAACATGATGAAGAACTACTTGGTCAATCCCAGAGAATTCTAAGTTCTCTGCATGATTCACAAGAATTACCATTATATCATAGAAAACAACCTCTATTAACATTCACGAACTAGTTATAATCAAATGACAACTGAACTAGATTAGTAGTTAACAAGTTTTCTAATTGAACTTCATAATCATATCTTTTACTTTCATCATTAATGATGAGTCTAAAAGTAGAAACAGCTCACACAAGCATAATGAATAAAGATTCAAACATTGTATCCATCGTAAGAATATATAACTCAAACACTTCATTGCTTTTTTCAGAATTCTTAATACATTTAATAATTCATTTAAATATAATTAATGTTTCAATTATTCTATTTTCCATTAAGTAATACATTTCAATATTTCATCAGATAAAATATTTTTGTATAGATGGCTTCAGGCAAAAGCCCATCTCAAGGATTTATTTAGGGGCGAAATTTAGCCCATGGGGTATTTTTCCATTTTTTTTTCCAAAAAAGATTCACCATTTTGCATTTTTTGAAGCCTTGTTTCGCCCAATTTTGATGGGGTAAAAGTTTTTCACCCTAAAAATCGCCAAATTATTATATAAACAATATAAAATCCTTGGAAATTGACATTTTTTTTGGAAAAATATTGTCAAACATTTTATAGTTGGTGTTTTAAGAATTGGTACATCAACAATATAAATTAGTTTAAAACTTCTACTGAGTATCAACAACAATTTCATCAAGTAACAATAGCAATATAAATTATTTCAAGGCTGCTAGTGAGTAACAACAACAGTTTCATCAAGTAACAACAACAAAATAAAGTATTTTAAGATGGTTTCTGAGCAACAATAGTAGTTTCAGCTTCAATTAGAACAATGTAAATTAATTTAAAAATCGCTAGTGAGTAACAACAACTATTACAACAAGTAACAACAACAAAATAAACTATTTGAATAATGTTGTTGAGTAGCAACAACAATTTCAGCAACAACAAGAATTAATTCAAAACTAATGCTTAATATAAGACTTAATTTAAAAACAAGTTTATTAACTTGCTTAACGTACTTTAAACTTAATAAACCAAACTAATTTCCTATGGATACTAATTATGGCTTAAAGTTGAAAAATAACAACATGATAATTTCTCATTAATAGCATGGCTTAGTGAACAACACTTCCAACCATTCCTATAAGTTTCTTACTTCTTAAAAACTTAAATTTCGTAAATCTTTTCTCATAAATGAATTTCATTCATTAAAAATGGAAAAGAGAAGCATTTCACTTTAACATATTCTTCCATTAATTAGCTACCAAAGCACATTCCTAATTAAACATATTACAATAGTAGTTTTCCTTAACAAACCAGTCCAAGGTTTTGATAGGCCACAAAACCATTTCATGGTTTTGCTCCTAAATTAACAAATCCAATTATTGAAATGTAAATGCAATTGACATATAAACCAAATCCATGGTATTGGTTAAAGTTACAAACAATTATAGCCCATGGTTTGTAAATACACAAAAAGACATTTAAAACAAGCATGGTAACTATGATTCTACCCACGGTATTTGGAAACCATAAAAGCTATTTTAACAAAATTTAACAAATCAATAAAAAGCTAGGGCATTTTCAGCCACATCCAAAATAAATAGTGAGTTTAAAAATAGGGTATTTTGTAGAAGAAACAGTGAATTAAAAACATGGTATTTCCTATAAGCATTTCAAATGTTCTCCAGATAAATCATTATCTACAAAAAACAAACTTCCAATTAGAATAGGGAATTCCTTATTTCAACCCAAAAAATACAAATTCCTCAAATATAATTTCCCATTTTGTTAAGTGTCAACTCCATTAAGATGCATATTATAAACTTATAACAACTGGTTTATTTCATGAAGGAAAAATTATAACAATTAGGTAATTAAAAATTAAACTTGAGTTGAATTAACGTCACTTGGGTCAAGTGAGAATAATACATAACGATTTCTAGATCCAGAAATAAATAATCCCTAAAACCTTATTTGCACATGAATTTATATATTGATGTACCAAAATGCAATAACATAAATTCCTAAAAACATTATCGAAGCAAATTAATATATAAGAGCATATGAATTTATATTCATAAAATTTCACCATTAAATTTCTTCCAATAATCATTCAATACATAATTAATAGAGAATTAACATAGAACTAAAATTATGCATATACTTATTTGAATTTGCCGTGAAGCAAGCAACTGGCTGCGTATGAGCCACGCTCCTCCCAACTGTAGGACTTGTCCATCTTGTATTATTTCAGCTCCCAAGTCCACCCCGAATCCAATATCTAGACATTAACCACATGTAACACACCAACCCCCTCAACTCACTCACAAGGATTAAATAGGGATACATAGTCACTGAGGGTGAAATTATTTTCAGGCATAGGCAAAGACAACAATTATTAGACCAATTTCCCTGCTAATTTCATAATTAACCCACGATTTCTCCTTCACAAACACACAGTGATATACTTCACTGCAAATGTATGAATTTCCCTCAAGGTTCCATCCACCACAATAAATTCACATGTAACTGTAACAACAAGCAACATGTAGCAACTACACATAATTATAAATGCAAGTGATTTGTAATTGAAAGCAACTATAACATAAGGAAATCGGTATCAACCCACAATTCGTAACAACAAGCCAACAATTGTAACATCCCTTAATTCTCTCAAACCATGTTCGAGTTTCTTCTCTACCTAGATCTCCCATAGCCTGGAACTTCCCCGCTCATTTTTCCTCCATCTCTCAAGTGAGGCGAGTGTCACTCTTTGGGTTCCCATGAGGATGTCCAAAGGGAACCACATTACCCTCTCCAAGATTAATCACACTTAATTAAAATTAATTAAGCTTCCTCAAAAAACTATAATTAATAATATTTAATTATTAAACACTTCCCCCTTTGAGTTTGTCTTATATATAAAAATAGGTTTTGGGATTTTAACATAAGGTCTCAATTTCTAAATACATTAACAAGGTAAACAAGGTACAAGGGTAAAGCTTACCCCCTCACTACCCTCGGTTAATATCTAAATCTCATCTTCAACATTTTCCCTCATCATGCAACCAACTGTAATTTTTAATTAAAATAATAAAATGTTATGTACATGCTTCATAACAAAAAAGTTTACAATGAAATATCAATTATAATATCCGGGCTAGGGGTATTACAATAACATCCCCCAAAAATAGTAAAATAATTTAAAACACACCTATAAGCAATCTAGCAATGTATCATCACCAGACACCAATTCACCAGGGCCAGTTCTCATGCTAGACTATAGGTCTGTAGACATGATGGAGGGGCAAGGAAATGGCATCAATATTGAGCGCATGCCATGCACATCATGAACTAGGGTTTACAATGTTGCAACTCAATCTGCATTTGAGTCTACGTAATCTTCCTTTTAAATAGAACAAGAACCCCAAAATAAATTTGCAAAATTGTTAATGGTATGATTGGATGTTTGGAGAGAAAGTTCCAAGTTTGAGCAATCAAGAGCTCAAGGCTCTAGGATTGAAATCTTGAGGGTTTTAATAAAATTTCTTGTGTGTTTTGTACCAATATGTGATTCAGTGAATTGACGCTGGCAAGAAATTTAGTATTTAACATGAAAACCATTAAGGTGTTACGTACAATTATAGCTACAACACCACAGTTATTGCATCACAATGTACATGGAGAGGAGTGAAGAGCACACCCAATAACGTTGTTGCATCATCATGTTTAACAATTGAGTTATGGGAATTGGGAACTCCCATTGTCCACATTGTCAACCTCACAAGAACATGGTACGATGAGCGCATGGCTTTCATGCGTCTAGAATGGCATGCAAAAGATAATTTGGTCAAATGTTGCTGCAAAATCCCTGACAAACAAACATGTGGAAGTTGGAACCATGGAGGTCGCAAATTGAAACTGATGTCTTCTAGCTAGACATCCAAAATTCACATCCATGTTACTAAGGAATTCCAACCAATTATATGATTATATGGCTTAGTTTATAATTCTCTGGCTTACTTTTATCTTTCGTATTATTATCTGATTCATTTCTCTTCTTCTTTGAAAATATTGAAATTGAGGAAAAAATATAAATGTGAGTACAAGCCGTTAATTCACATATGTGTACTATTGATTTCTTTCTTAATGAGGTAAGTATCCAAATGAATCCATTGATCACTAAGCTAATTCATCTACTTTTACCGCAGGGTGATCCCGCTAGCCACCTAGTTCTTTCGTTAGCTAGGTCGGCTTCACATACTAAGAGAGGACCTTTCAAAGCTTTCAAATATTGGTATAATATGATATTGATGAAGAAACAAGGATATCCCTCCATGGATTTTAAGGAAGGAAAGTTGTTGATCAAAATTGAGTGAATGATGACTCACGAGGAGCCATAACCCGCTAATAATGAGATGTTGAATTTTAAATTAGTCTCATTTTATTTATGGAGAAATTACGCATATAACAATAGATGGACTTCCTCCAGTTGGCCATTTGATCATCATTTCAATGGACCATCTCCTTTAGGATAAATAACTACATACACGCAAATAAGGAGAAAACTATATAATTTCATGTATACTTAATACAACTTTTTTGGCATTTTGATCATATCATTGCAAACAAGTGTGTATTGCATAGACTAGCTTAACTCATCCTCCATTTGCACGACGACCTAACTTATTGAGGTTACCTCATCCTCCATTTGCATGACGACCTAACTTCCTAAGACTTATGAATCATGAAATTCCCAAATTCCAATATTTTGGATAATGATCCTAATTTTTAAAGGTCAATTGATATTTTCTTTATGCAAGCTCGTAATGTGTTTTAATGGTATCATGAAACTTTATAACATGCAAATTTAAACACATTATGAAATTTATATTAATGGATAATTTAAAATCTTACCCTTCTTTTGAAATATTGTTATAAATTGTGTCCTTAATTGGAAGAGTTAACATAAGATTTTGAATTTTTTTTGAAGGGAAATTTAACTTTGCCGTGTGGAAGAGCTAGGAAGGGTTCCATTTTGAATGCTGAAAGGAACCCACCCAGGGTTGGAATTTCATTTCATCTCTTCTCTTCAAACTAATTTTTTTTGATGTTTTGATCTTTTACCTCCCTAGTCACATAACCTTTTATTAAAAGAGTTACCCTTCAACCATGAAAGTAGAATTCTTTCATCAATAAATTTTTATTAAAGAATTTAAGCAATGAAGAAATTAGTTTTTAGTATACACTTAACAAAAATGTAACAAAATTACTTACCAAAAATAACAAAAACCAATAATTGACACTCACCAATATTATGCAATATACACCCACGAGCATCCATATTACGTGCAATTAAAATTTGCAGCTCAGAACATGTTTTAAAGTTCAACCTCTCAAAAAACTAACAAAAAAATTAATGACTACTTATAGAAATCGCTAAAGGTCAAAAATACATTTTGGAAAACTAACAAAAAAAATGTTTTCCTTTTAATCTGACGCTCTCTTAAATCATTTAAAAGTATTTGACAAGAAAAATACCCGATAATAGAAAAAAAAAATCCTCAAATTCCAACAATGAACCCACTAGGGATCAAATTTGAAGGGTTAGTCTTAATTTCAATTTGAAGGGTGTATATTGATATCTCTCTTCAATAATGAAAGGTTTTGAAAAAGTCTACATTTCAATTGACAATAATAATTTAATCACACATTTCAAAAAAAGTCAAATAAATTATTATTTTTCTAATAGATATGCTACTAAAAAAGCAAAGAACCCATAATTAACACAATGACAATAATTCAAATTGTATTATTTCTTTTCAAAATGAAATAGTACATTCAAGGTTCTTGAGTTCAACAACCATTAAGTCCAATTTGAGTTCAAATTTTTCAATGAAGTTGAAATGAGATTCACAGATTATGTACACCATATAATACTATGGAATACTTTTAAATTTATTAGAAAATAAAGTTTGTTTTGAGTGGCAACTGCAAAACCAAGGCCATGTAAAGATATCCAAGTGGTTAGAAAGAATGACTAGATAAGGGGTCAAGGTCAATCCAAGCCACGACCATAAGAGAAACATAAATGAAACCACCAACGTGTGTTGATAATACTTAATATTTCTATTCTTGCATCAACATAATGCAACCATCATAAAGGAATACTTTCTATAAATGAATTTGACAGCAAACTATACCATACTATTATGTCACATTATTTGAGTTTGAATTTGAGTTTGACTAAGTTGAAATTGGGGTTCAAATTCAATTTTTTTTATGATAAGGTTCCATACACACACACACACACATACCATGCCCACATATAATGTGGTTGCATCATTCTCTTGAATGTATACACAATACTACTCTCATTATCAAGTGTTGATAGAAATGTCTCACATGACACTACTCTCATTATCACTGATGGAAATGCCTCACATATTTTATATTTGCATTATTATATACGAATTTTTAAATATTAAAATGTTGGCGTTGAAATTATTGAACACTTAAAAAGCACATTATGACTTGAGTTGATTACAATCCCCCATGCCGACACAGATATGACTAGAGTAGATTCATTTTAATTATTTTCTAATAAATCTCGTTTGTTGCTGTTTCGAATTCATTTGAAAAGAAATCGTTGTTGGGATGATGAATATGTCTTTTGTTTGTCATACCTATGCCACTTTGAAAGCTATCATTTATAGGCTTTGTGGGTAGGGTTTCATGTTTAGATTGGAGCAGGAAATCAAGAAACAACTTGGGTATGACTATTTTTAGACTCGTAAGATTGGCGGAACTTATGATTCAAGCAGTAGTTGAGGTATACGATTGAATACGATTCCCCTTGACCACAAATATTCTCGCCATTCCCTCATAAGAAAGAATAAAAAAATTGACTATTAACTGGGAGAATTGAGGGGAAAATTCCGTATATGACTTCTAAGTACGATGAACCTCATCTAACTCGAAAATTTTCTTGAATTCAACAAATTTCGAATTTGAAGGGTTCAAAATGTTGAACCCCATGATATAGCCATACCACTATCCAAGAGAGAATATAGTTGTTGTTGTTCGGGGGTGAGAATACAACTGCGTATATATAAATTTAGAATGTTTTTGGAGAAATTCGAGTTGCCCCACCTCAATCACAAACTATAACGATTTTGGAGAATATCTAGTTACTTTAGTTTAAGAAGATGGAATCTCAAATAAATGTATATCTACCATATAATATACAAAACAAAATGGAAGAGATCATAGACTTACCTCATGGTACTTGACTTAAAAAATTTCCAAGACTTGTGTGTTGGAATTGAAAAGCATTCCTCAAGTTGTGGGAAGGACACGACTGAGGCCTAAGAGCGGGGTCTAAATCAGAATTAGGGTTGACGATGAAAGTTGAAGCTGAATTTTGTGTATTATCATTTGATCATTCATTAAAATTTCAAATTTGAACTACGATCCTGAAAACATAAAGCAATTTATTGTACAGAGATTAGATCAAATCAATGTACAATTGTCAGAAATCATAAGATAAACTTAAGCTGGACTATGTTTTGTGATGGAGTCGTCCTGACTCCTGATTAAACTAAAGCTAGCGTGCTTTTCAGCCTCATCTGCGGAGGCTAACAATTTCATTGCGCAAGTTATGCCCTCCAGGCAGCAATCAAATTTGAAGGGTGGGTCTTAATTTCAATTGGAAGAGCATTTATTCTCTGAGCCCTTCAGATATGAAGGGAAATATAAATAATTGTCCTTTAATTGACAAGTATAAATTAGCCAAACCTTTTCACCAAAAAAAATGCAAAAAACAAATATTGTTTTTCAGCGCTTGTTGTGAAAGCATACATGTATGTGATGGAGGGGCCTAAGTCAATTGAATCCGTGCAACTCACTGTATGTCTAAGTCTCAACACTCCTTTTAAATTGAACCATAATACCAAAATAAGTCTATTAATGGCAAGATTTGAGAAAGCTATAGGTGTGTGTAATTAAGTGCTTAGGGCTCTAAAATTTGTTGTGTTTTGTACCAGTCCACGGTTCACTGAATCATGCCACTACCCTCTATTCCTAAAACATTTTCCATGTTGATGCAGGACACTACCCTCTTTATTGTTTTACCAAAAGGCATGATAATGAGGAAGAAGACCTAAAATTATGGACTTCACCTTCAAAGAATGCCTTGCAATCACATTGGTAAGGAGTTATAAGAAGATCAGAACCATCCAACCACCATCCAACCTGTCAAATCTCAGTTGATACTGTTAATTAAAGACTTATAAGATAAATTTAATATAAGACTTATAGTTGTGTCTTACTCTTTGCATCTTGACACATTTAATATTTTATGGTTGTGTTTGGGCCTTGACCCAATTCGTATTATAAGGTGAGGGTGTGCAGAAATAATAATCCTTAGTTATGACTATGAGATGAGGATGTAAAGAGAAGATAAATTTATATGGATAGCTAATTTCAAAAGTTACACTTCTTTTGAAATGTTGATATAAATTATACCCTTCTTTATTGGAAAGGTCAAGTTCAAATTTTAAATTTTCTTTTGAAATGTTGATGTTCAAATTTTAATTTTTTTTGAAGGACAATTTTAACTTAACACTTCTAGGAAGGGCTAGAACCTTTGGAAGGGCTGTGAAGGGTTCAATATTGAACGCTGGCTCCAGGCTCCACGATTAGTAAAAATAGAAAGTGGAAAATCCAATGGATTCCACAAATTTGAAGTAACAACCCGGCCGCTTTGGAATTAGTACGTTGATTGATTGATTGATTGAAAGTAACAGCCTGGCACTCGTAGCATCTTTGATTCAGCAAAGATGGCGCTTCGAGCATAATCCTGTTCTGTTCTAATTTAGATATTTAAAATTTGGCTACTTCATCTAATGCTCATTTTAAATTCTATAGATGCGGAGGTTCAATTTAGAATCGACCCATACCTTGTTTTTACTACGTTCTTGCTTCCCTGATAACTAGCGCTGGATTCTGCAAAAATGGTTAATATAACCCTCAAGAGGTCGTTAATGGTGCAGCCTGCTGTACCTACTCCACAGCGGGATTTTGGACCTCAAATGTGGATCTGGTAACAGTGAGAAAGCATGCTCCTTGTGTGTATTTCTACAGGGTCAATGGCACTGATAGCTCCGCTTTTTTCTCAATGGACGTTCTGAAGGATGCTCTGAGCAAGGTTCTGGTGCCCTTCTATCCCATTGCAGGAAGACTAAAAAAGGACACACATGAACACGGGCGTATCCTAATTAACTGTAACGCTGAAGGAGCTCTTCTTGTTGAGGCTGTAACAGATTCTTCCATCAATGATTTTGGAGATTTTGCACCCAGTGAGGAGCTCACTCAGCTTGTTCCCAAGTTGATGTTTCTTCAGAAGACGTTTGCTCTTTTTTCAGGTAGCCTTATTAGGATTATATTTCTTATGGTTAAAATCTTGATTTTTGAGAGCTTACATTCTTCAACTTAGATGCATGAGAATTTTAGCTATGCTAAAAAACGATATCCAATATCCAATTGCATTGAGTGAAAATCCATTGCTATTAAGAAAATGTTACCATGTTTGTCTCAAATACGTCGAGTTTATTTTCTATTTGGTTTTACATGGAGCATTATATATATAATTTAAGTTTTTTTTTTTTTTTTTTATGAATTACTATGTGTAAGCTCATAACTTTTTATATATATATATATATATATATATATATATGTATATAGGTAACATTTTTTAAATGTGGAGGGGTGTCATTAGGTACGGGATTACATCACATTGTGGCCGATGGATATTTAGGTATACACTTTATCAATAGTTGGTCTCAGGTGGTGGTGGGATCAACATTTGTCAAGAGCCATATATTGATAGAACTCTTTTACAAGTCAAAAATATTCAAACACCAAAGTTCCCTCATATAGAGTATCAACCACTTCCACCATTGAAAGACAAAAGTGGTATGATAATCAATACACAAAATGATTCTTCAGTTCATATCTTTAAAATTGAAAAAGAAGAGTTGGATAGCCTTAAATCTAAGATCGTGCATATTGGAAATAAAGTAAAATACAGTAGTTATGAAGTGCTTTCTGCACACATTTGGAGGTGTGCTTGTAAAGCTCAATATCTTAATGAAGATCAACAAAGCAAAATGAATGTTATTGTAGATGGTCGTCTTCGACTTCGGCCACCTCTTCCTCTTGGTTATTTTGGAAATGTTGTTTTCATAGCTACAACTATGGCTCTTGTAGGCAACCTTACCTCAAAGCCTATATATTATGCTGCAAATATAATTCACGATGTTTTGGCCAAGATAGATGATGAATACTTGCGGTCTGCCCTAGACTATATGGAATTAAAAGGTGATTTGACGCCTTTAGTTTGAGGAAGTCGTACACATAGGAGTCCTAATATTACTATCACATCTTGGTATCGACTACCTATTTATGATGCAGACTTTGGGTGGGGACGACCAATATTCATGGGACCTGCAAATATATATCTTGAAGGCCACAATTATATTTTTTCTAGTCCTACCAATGATGGAAGTTTGTTTCTTGCAATTAGATTGTTGGAAAATCATATAGCCTATTTTGAGAAATTGTTTTATGAACTCTATTTATATAAATTTTTTTATTAGGTTGCATGACTTCTTTGGAATTACAATCTAGTGAAGCGTAGAAGCTTAAGGATGTAACATAAGTAACTTTTGGGATTGTCGCTATCTTTGAAAAAATATGTCACGAACTTATTACTATCATTGTAAATATGTAACTCTACGTCTATTCTTTAATAAAAGAAAATGTGTTTGATTTGATAAATAATTTTAATGTTACATGATTAGCATGCATGAATATAGCTCTCCATAGCAAATTAAATATGTTAGATTTATTATTGTCATTGTAAATATGTGGTCCTCTACATCTCTCTTTTTTTAAAGAAATGTGTTTTATTTGATAGATATTTTTAATGGTACATGATTAGCATCCATGATATAGGTCTCCACACATTAAAATCACATGGATATAAGTCATCAAAAAATGTCGAACATGGATATAAGTCAACAAAAAATGTTCGACAATTATGAATACGTAGTTCTACTAGTAATAGTGAGTCCCAAATTGAATAACACCACAACATTCATGTCTCTCATAGGGATTCACAACCTCCTAGAATTGATCATCCACACAAAACACCTTATATCCTATGGACATGTTCCCTCATCTAATAATACAACATGAATGCAAATGTTAGGGTCTTACCCTAATCAGTTTAAATAGTTCAATAGGTTGTTATGTGTTGAGACCATCTATATTAAATAAGGGCCCTGAAGTAGATATAGTGTGGAAATAATTATACTAGCCTAGGGATATGTTCCCTCATTTACTAATATAACATGAATGCAAATGTTAGGGTCCTACCCTAATCAGTTTAAATAGTTCAATATGTTGTTATGTGTTGAGGCCATCTATAAAAAACAAGGGCCCTAAAGTAGATAAAGTGTGGAAATAATATCTGTATAAGACCAAGTAGAAATTTTGGCCTACTAAAAAGTTCTTCCCCTCATAAGCTCTACTAGAAGGTTTTACCTACTAGAAAGTTCCATTATTAGAAACTATATATAGGAGTAGAACCAATGTAATAATATTTCATGTGATGTATATTGTAATTGAAGTTATGGTGTCATGGACCAATTTTCCATGTAATAAATAAAAATAAATGAAGGAAAAATAGTTTTGAAAATAAAAGAAAGAAAATATATATGTAAACTTTAATTTCTTTATTGTATATTAATGATGAATTATGATGTAAACGTAAATGGTCATTACTTTTTAGTTTTCAACCTTAGATACACTTCTTAAAATGAATAATTTTTTGGAGAGGAATAGTGAAGGAAGATTGCCATAAGGCATTGGGGCTATGGGAAAATGTTGATGAGGGGTTTGGGGTTTACCATTTACATGAGGTTTAGGGTGACCTCAATTATTGGTGGGAGGAAACCATGATATTTTCCTCCGTGTATGAGTAAGTTGGTGTATCTGTTAGTATAGGGATTTTTCGAGGTCCCATGCCCTCGAAATTCCTATTATATGATCCAAGCATCAACCCAAAGGTGGTAAAAGCACTAAAGAAGTGAGTTAAGAATACATAGAAAGTGATTGATGGATGAAAGTCACGCGTTAGCTTGAAAGCAACAGAGATCCATGGATCTGAAAATATCTAGCGATTGAGATAAATAGCGCCTGGCATAATTGCATGGTAGATACGACAAAGATGGTCGAGAATATCTACAAAAGTGATAATTCAGAACAATGGGCCAAATTAATAGCACCTTCGATGAAGTTATAGGTAATTAAAGTATGAAAAGCGATGATTAATTTTGGAAAATTCAGATCTAATATGTTGGTGTAAATCAATAGCAGACCCATAAATTGCATGTATTATGGAGGTGCCCAAGCACACACAATGGAATAAACTTCTCGATACATGTGGAATGTTTTCATTGGTTGCACATCCCTGGAGAACTTTTGGTAAACCGCTTAGCAAGTGAGCGTTACCGCCTTGGGAAACCCAGGTGGTTTTCACTAAAAAAAAAAGTTTGTGGCCCCATTGTTAATCTGAGTCACCCATGCGGTCACGTCACTTAGTCGGTGGTATCGATGTCAGAGGTCACTTCACACCCATCTTAGTCATTAATAGCCCACCACATATCAAATTTTAAATGTGCAAAGTCGTTAAAAGTTCATTTTCACCCGTTTGCAAGGCATTGCCTTTAAAATTGTTTTAGAGCATCAACTGACCAGACCTCCTGTGTGCACCTACTCCTAGGGAAATCCTTATATACTGGACAGAATTTCCCTCGGGAGGGGAGCCTGTCCAATGCACACCGTTGGATGAGAAATCCGATGGTGTGCATTGGACAGGCTCCCCTCTCGAGGGAAAGTATGTCTAGTATATAAGGCGCTCCCTACTCCTAGTAGCCATCCCAGTCACCAATCTGGGAAACCATTCATACTCCACAAAATTTAACCAGGTATCTTATCTTTTTACCAAACTGTGTTTTCCATTTACCACTACCAACTTAATTTTACCCTAACTTGTAAATTGAACCAACTCAATCCCCCAAATCAATAAGTTTTGAACTAGGCATGAGAATACATCACATTGTGGTTGATGGATATTTAGGTATACACTTTATCAATGGTTGGTCTCAGGTGGCTCATGGGATCAACATTTATCAAGAACCATATATTGATAGAACTCTTTTACAAGTAAAAAATATTCAAACACCAAAGTTCCCTCATATAGAGTATCAACCACCTCCACCAATGAAAGACAAAAGTGGCACGATAATCGATACACAAAAATGATTCTTCAGTTCATATATTTAAAATTGAGAAAGGAGAGTTGGATAACCTTAAAGCTAAGACCACACATATTGGAAATAATGTAAAATATAGTACTTATGAATTGCTTTCAACACAAATTTGGAGGTGTGCTTTTAAATCTCGAAATCTTAATGAAGATCAACAAAGAAAAATGAATTTTATTGTAGATATTTTTCTTCGACTTCGAACACCTCTTCCTCTTGGTTATTTTGGAATTGTTGTTTTCATGGCTTCACCTATGGCTCTTGTAGGAGACCTTACCTCAAATCCTATAGATTATGCTGTAAATAGAATTCATGATGTTTTGGCCAAGATAGATGATGAATACTTGCGGTATTCTCTAGACTATTTGGAATTAAAAGGTGATTTGACTCCTTTAGTTCAAGAAAGTCGTACACATAGGAGTCCTAATATTACTATCACAGCTTGGTATCGACTTCCTATTTATGATGCACAGTTTGGGTGGGGAAGGCCAATATTCATGGGACCTGCAAATATATATCTTGAAGGCCACTGTTACTTTTTTCCTAGTCCTACCAATGATGGAAGTTTGTTCATTGCAATTAGATTGGAGGCAAATCATATAGCCGATTTTGAGAAATCGTTTTATGAAATCTGGTTATAGAAATTTTTTAATTAGGTTGCATGAATTATTTGGAATTACAATCTAGTGAAGTGTTGAAGCTTCAAGGATGTAACATAAATAACTTTTGGGAATGTTTCTATCTTTGAAATAAATATGTCACGAACTTATTATTGTCTTCGTAAATATGGGTCTCTACATCTATTATTTAATAAAAGAAAATGTGTTTTGTTCAATAGCTAATTTTAATGGTACATGATTAGTCTGCATGAATATAGCTCTCCATAGAAAATTAAATATGTTAGACTTATTATTGTCATTATAAATATATGGTCCTCTACATCTCTTTTTTTTAAAGAAATGTGTTTTATTTGATAGTTATTTTAAATGGCACATGATTAGCATGCATGAATATAGGTCTCCACACATTAATCACATGTATATAATTCATCAAAAAAATGTCCAACATGGATATAAATTGGCAATAATTAGGATAATTTTCTTTTGAAAAATCATATTCCATGTGTTAAAAGTTTGATAGAAATATAATTTTACAGTATACATCTTTCTTCTAAATTTCTATGGGTGATAACTCCTTAGTTAATTGTGCACATTTTATGCCATGAAGGATGTCAATGGACACACCATTCTTATTTATCTAATTTTTTTGATATTTGTACACCTTATTTTATTATCTTTTATTGCTAAAATTTGTTTAGCTTTACTTAATTTTATTTATGTTTTTGGCATTTGTCTTCACATGAAGGACGAGTGACTTGGGACCCATATTTGAACAATTTGTTGTAATACAATATTTTCTACTCTAAGTTGTTGTTTCTATTTTTTTAATTGGAGAAGTGATTTGATTTGGAATTTTTTTTTGAAGACAATTACCTATGGAGAACATGTTGAAGCAACATTGGTAATTTGATTTATGAGAACATATAATTCAAATATTTATCACACCCACTCAAAAATCATTATAACAAAATATCTTCTACAACATTATTCTTGTAATAAATCCCTTTATAAAATGACTTAATTTTTAATTTTCAAATTATGCTAAGCAAATTCTACACTCAAGAATATAACTTGAACACCAGGTATCTAAAATGTAAACAAATTTACTAAAACCAACAACTTTTGAATATGCTAATCTAGAAATAGATAACCATTGAAATAGGAACAACATTACACAAAATTTGCTCTCAATGCTACACATGTTCTCATATTGAAAATTGATAAAAGAATTACATTGATGTAGCCCAAAACTTAATTACACTAGCCATAGCTCTAATCACCTTAAGGAATGCACAATTATGCATGTATAATTGTACTAGAAATAGTGAGTCCCAAATTGAAAAACACTACAACATTCATGTCTCTCATAGGGATTCACAACCTCCTAGAATATATCATCCACACAAAACTCCTTATACTAGCCTAGGGATATGTTCCCTCATCTAATAATATAACATGGATACAAATTTTAGGGTCATATCCTAATCACCTTAAATAATTCAATAGGTTCTTATTTGTTGAGGCCATCTATATTAAGTAAGGGCCCTGAAGTAGATATAGTGCGAAAACAATATTGTATAAGACCTAGTAGAAATTTTGGCCTACTAAAAAGTTCTTCCCCTCATAAGGCCTACTAGAAGGTTTTACCTACTAGAAAGCTCCTTTATTAGAAACTATATATAGGAGTAGAACCAAGGTAATAATATTTCATGTGATGTATATTGTAATTGAATTTATGGTGTCATGGACCAATTTTCCATGTAATAAATAAAAATAAAGGAAGGAAAAATAGTTTTGAAAATAAAATAAAGAAAATATATATATGTCAACTTTAATTTCTTGATTGTATATTAATTATGAGTTATGATCTAAAAGTCAAGGGTCATTACTTTTTAGTTTTCAACCTTAGATACACTACTTAAATTGATTCATTTTTGGAGAGGTATAGCGGAGGAAGATTTCTGCAAGGGGACTGGTGCTATGGGAAAAGCCATGTTGATGAAGGGTTTGGGTTTACCATTTACATGAGGTTTAGGGTGACCTCAATTCTTGGTTAGAGGAAACCGTGATATTTTTCTCCTTGTATGAGTAAGCTGGTGTACCTGTTAGTATAGGGATTTTT
The DNA here is from genome assembly GCA_001517045.1 of Pseudotsuga menziesii. NCBI lineage: Eukaryota > Viridiplantae > Streptophyta > Pinopsida > Pinales > Pinaceae > Pseudotsuga > Pseudotsuga menziesii. The sequence goes on from LPNX011051694.1 coordinate 52,863, forward strand.
TGAGGCTCCCATTTTCTCAAAGTTCCTCTTATATGATCCAGGCATAAACCCAAAGGTGATAAAATCACTAAAGAATTAGGCTAAGAGCACGTATCATGTGATGGAGGGATGAAATCCATGCATTAGCTTGAAAGAAGAAGAAAACCATAGATTTGAAAAGAAATAGCGATCAAGATGAATAGTGCTTGGGATAATTGTAACCTAGATACGGCAGAGATGATTGAGAAGATATATAAAAGTGATAAGTCATAACGATGGTACAAATTAAAAGCGCCCTCGATGAAGTGACATGTAATTAAAATATGAAAAGCGACGATCATTTTTGGTAAAGTTAGATCTAATATGTTGGTGGAAATCAATAGCACGCCCATAGCTTTCATGCATTATGGAGGGTCTCAAGCACACACACACCAAAATAAATTGCCTAATACATGTGGCATGTTTTCATTGGTTGTGTGTCATTGGCGAACTTTTGGTAAACCGCTTAGCGAGTGAGCATTGTCGCGTTGGGAAACCCATGTGGTTTTTGCTCAAAATAAAATTTTGTGGTCCCATTTTCAGTATGAGTCACCCCGTCCGGTCATCTCAGTTAGTCGGTGGTATCAATTTCAGATGTCACTTCACACCCATCTTAGCCATTAATATCCCACCAAATGTTAAATTTTGAATGTGGAAAATTGTTAAAAGTCCATTTTCGCTCGTATGTGAGTCATTTCCATTAAAAAATGTTTAGAGCATTAGCTGACCATACTTCTTGTGTGCAACTACTCCCAACAGTCATCCTAGTCACCAATATGGGAAACCATTCATCCTCCACATCAGTTAATCGGGTATCTTATCTTTTTACCAAACTGTGTTTTCCATTTACCACTGCCAACTTAATTTTACCCTAACTTGTAAATTAAACCAACTCAACCCCCCAAATCAATAAGTTTCAGGAATTAAACTATCTTAATAAACCTATGAATCTGCTCCAAAGACTAATTTATTCAAGAATGTGCCCATCTTTGACCATCAAGCAGACATAAAAAACCTAGAAGTTACTTATTCTGACCTAATCTAAACCTTAAATGAAGCTTGATTTAGAGATATTTTTGATCAAGAAACTTACAAGCTACGGGATCCAGGATTGGTATATTTAGTGTGTCCCATAGTCATCCATTTTTTGAATTCATCTCCTGGTGTTTGACTTGTTACTCCCCAAGTCAAAAAATGATCATGTTCTTACAAAGATCTAGGATTATCTACGAAATTGTTTAAGATTATTAGGAAGATGTTTGTTATCCATGACCAAGAAGGCTTTCAACCTTTAGGAGAAAGAGAAATGGCCCTAAAGTACCAAACCCTAAGATGTAATGATAAAACTATAGTCTTAGTCCATCATATGGAACCTGATATGATCACATAAAGCTCAAAACCTCCATTCAAAACCGTATTCTTCAAACCTAAATCCAGAAAAGCTATATCACTCTTATCCACCATCCTAGGTTACGAAAATGATTAAGAAGTTGATGAAATTATATAATTTAATTATATTCAAGAGTCTTTACATCTTAGAATAGGATTAGGGATTCCATTCCGACTTATTCCTAATACATAGGAACCTTCCGATTTGCTACTAGAAGATTCTTGTTTCACAACATCGCACTCTCTTAGGATCAACCATCAAAATTACTTCTCATTCAATACATGCCATTTTTACTTGTAGGTCAAGGCATATAGTTTTTCCCTACAAGCTAAATTCAATCATGTTTATTAGCAACCTTGCATAATCCAATCGTTTCAATAAAATGAAAAACAACACACTGATATGCAAAACATTTTAACTGATGTTTTAGTATAACCATTAGAGGAAATTTCAACTCAAAATGGGCCTCGTAAGGAAAATTAATAAAATAATAGTTAAAATAATAAAATAATATTTATTAATTTTGGAGGAAGAAAAGAAAAAAACTACTTTTTTGTTTGTATTTTCGACATATCTCCTTGTGTTTTTACTCAAATTTCGATCGGGAGAGCTATGATCATCACGTTTTTAAGGTATTTCTTATTTTTGGGGTAGCGGGGTCCGTCAAAAGTATGTCGAGTGGGTACTCGTTGGATGCTGAATTTAATTCTACATCCAACGAGCTCTCCCGATCGAAATTTGAGTAAAAACACAGGGAGATGTGTTAAAGATACGAACAAAAAAAGTAGTTTTTTTATTATACCTATCCCCAAATTTATATTAAAAAATTGTTTAATATCTATACGGTATTTCAAGTTTAAATCAATTTCATTGGCTAACACATGATGACATGGAATTTGAATTAGAGTTAAAATGCCCATTTTGAGTTGAAGTTTCCTCTAATGCATATCTCATGAATTTTAATCACATGAATACCACAATGTATTTTCAATGATTCATACACTGTATGTACACATTAAATCAATGTTTTGACATAGCCCTATTCATATTTCATGTAATTTTTTACAATTCTATATCAGTATTATATTTAGATCTCACTAAAGATTTATGCAAACCCTTATTCTTCTTAACATGATTATTCTTATTTACCAAAAAATGTAACATATGCTTTTAATCATTTTTATACCATAACATCATTCATAATAATAGGCATACACGATGTAATAATTAGTGAATATGAATTTTTTTTATTTGGAAATAAAGGAAAGGCAATCAACATATATGCTCGCGACTCCTAATCTTGGGAATACAAATATCTATATTATTGAAATGAAAACATTCAAAAGCATAGAGATCTAAATATTATATAATAAAAAATGAAAGTACTTATCTTTTATTGTTTTGCATGATTCCTCTTGATTGCCGCTTCCTTGCGGAGATTATTGGAGTCCCTCGGTCTTGATTTCTTTGCAAATTTGAGTGCATGTAGGAGGTAGAAAATATCTTCATGGAGAAACTGGATCCCATGCAACCCAGGGCGAATGCTCTTCTTTAAGGAAATTTTTTTCCAACAATCATCCTCTTCTTCGCCGTGAGATCTCAACTCTATGAGGCTCTCATTGTACACAATATCCATTGAATAACGATAATATCTAAATCACAAATCCTGGGGTTGTCCCATCAATTTGTCCACTTTGGGAAAACAACCATAACATGAATTTAGAGAATTTCATCTTCAAATACTTGATCGTATATCTCAAATAGTTGTGATTTTTTAAAATTTGTTCAATTAGAAGCTAAATCATCCCATTTGGGAAGTGGATTTTCAACCATTTTGTCTGATTCCTCATGGATTGATCATAACGTTTCCATGAAATTTGTCTCTTGAAAAGTGACAGAAATGGTGCATATTGACTTGCTCTTAAATTTGCCCTGCATTGGATAAAATCTCATCACTCACTGAGGTCACACATTCATCTAGATCATACTCCTAAAGAATGATTAACACCCTTTCCTTTCATGTGTTGAATTTGGAAGCACCTTCAATTTGGTCTTTCGGTTGGACGAAGATTGATGCAATGGATCAAAGCTTTTGCTTAACTCCTCAAGATCACGTAGGCTTGAGTTTGCATGGGAAAAACTAAGCTCTTGCACACCTTTTCTTTGATACCATGTTAGTGTTTGAGCAATAAAGAAATTCTTGAACTCTAAAAAATTTGATAAAAAAATCTAGTGCATGTAGATCTCATAAACAATTCAAGCACACAAATTATTCAATCCATAAGACACATGATGTACCCTATGAAAACCCTCCAAATCCGAAGAATGAAAAACCCAACAAACAATCCTTTGAGTATGATAGATAAATGCAAATAATGATTTTACAACACTTGTATATTTCTTGATAAGAGATATCTAAGCAACGCTAGATAATAGAGATCACTCGGAATACTGTCTCACTTTTTCCAAGTGCATAACACTTTAATAAAAAGCTTATTCAGTCATACAATGAGAGGTAGTGAATGATTGCATGCCTTTAGGAACTATGAACATTGCATACACTATGTGCACTGTGGGAACTATATACACATTAATCTTTTGCTCCTTCCTTGACTTGGTGTCAAGTTGTCACCTCGTAATTATCTCCCACACAAAAGATATGTGCCCTAAATTAATTCATTGGTGTTAACTGCCTCTGATTGAGTGTTAACTAATTGAACTGAACTAAATTGAATGGAACTGCATGTAACTGAATGTAACTGAACATGATTGAATGTAACTGAACAAAACTGAATGTAATTGAACAATTAGTGCTTCATCATCAGTGTTATCTTCAACAACCACTTTGCATAAAGCAAGGAGTAGATTCCTTAATTAACTGAAACTTGTTTTCCACAACTTTAGAGTTAATCGATTCCTTTGCAATTCAAGTTCACTGGAGGTATGACATAGGCAATTCGAATTTTACTCTATCTATGTGCTCATCTCATTTATCATTAATTAATTCTGCATGGTACAAGAGTGTTTAATCAATTAATCATCATTATCATATCATACTCATAAGAATTTTTTGAAGCTATGATCATATGTATTACCTCGAGTCATATAGTCATATGCTAAAGTAAATCACTATAGGGGTAGCTAATCCCTAAAGCATAATTGTAGCATTTAGTGACCATGACTAGCTGTACATCACATAACATATCCTCGAGACTTAATGCAACATAAGTCATGTGGTCTTGATACAACACATGACCCTGAACTTAATACAACATAAGTTTTAGACTTGATACACCATAAGTCCATCTCCAGTTAAGGAGAACTATCTCATAAGGTACCATCTATGGGAATCATTTGACTTGATATGACACAAGTATATGACCTTAATACAACATAAGGTCGTGATCATAATACAACATAAGATCCTAACACAAGCATCTCTCCCAAATAGGACAAGGTCATAGCTTAATACAACATAAGATTTTTAATTTAATACAACATAACTTAGTGAAATTAATACAACATAAGTTCCATGGAGAAGATCTAAACCTAATACGACATAGATTTTGGACTTGATACAACACAAGTCTCATGGGAATGACTCCCAAAGTTGTACTTTCTACAATAATGATGGTTAAGTTCACACTAGGATTCAAATTTGAAGCCTTTGGGGCTTGCCATAGGCCATTTTACTCATCATAGAAGAAAACCATGAATTTTACCATGATAAGAAAAATTAATTTCATGGCAAGCCCATGGATAATTTAATTAATCATTATTGTGTAAAATTGCAATAGAAGGGCAGCTTCAAATTTGTCCCAATGAATGGTTTTTAGTGGGAATGCCCATAGGGGGCAGCCCAGGAGTCCAAAGAGAAAGGTGGCTAGGTGAGTTGGAACCATGGGGACTTCACTTAGTGAATCTCTCCCATAGCACGTGCGGTCGTGGGATATTAAAAAATACCCTTAATTTCCAGAGATATTGACCCAAACTCTTTTTGTTGAAACCCCCTCCCAATGCTTAAAACATCCTCCCCACCCCTTTTTATACCTCAATCCTTATAAACCACCCTACCCACCCCCACCTTAAACCCTTCATCCCCCCAATACCTGCAATATATTGGTTCAATTTTTGATAATTTTAAAACCCACAATATGAACTAACGTGATAGGATATTGGTCAGCAAGTGAAGCCCCCGTGGTTGGAACTTGGTACTTGGTTACTCTAAAGTCTCTAGCCTCCATGTTTTTTTTATCATCAATGGATCATGACCCATGGTCCTCTAATAATATAATTGACAAGCTTTTTTCGAAGGCCCTACCACCCATGACTTGAATCCTTCTCGTGTCTAACACATTTAATGGAAGAAACAATTTCATTAAACTTGGTTGGTGGCTCATACATGTTGCTAGAAGTGGGATTACCAAGTTACTAGTTACCACATACTAGTTCATCACTTATGACTCTATGGGTTAATTTAGTATTCAATGTGTAATTTAGTGTGTTAATCTACCCCAAATTTGGCATTTTAGACAAGCTCCACAATCTAGAAACTTCTTGTAATCGTGACTTCATCCCTATCCCACCCTATGTTGTATTTTTTGTATCAAGTCAATCCTATGGACCCCACCTTTTGTTTCCTTTGTTGTACCAAGTCGACACTTTGATGCCATTCTTCCATGTCTTTGATCATCAATACATAATATTACAAGAATAAAAAAAAAAAACTTTTGCTTATACCCATACTCCCAATGGTTGACCTACTTCAAACTTCCACCCACCCTATATCCTCTAGGAGAGTTTGTAGAGCTAAGATACTAATGCTAGCCTACCAAAAACATATACAAATAAATTCATTTTCTTAAAGGAGCTCAACTTTAAGGAAGACTAGGTTTGCTGTGAATTTTTAGGTATGTACAACATTTCATCCATTCATGATTCCACCAATTATTTAAAAATTTTCTTAGTTGATTAAAATTTTGTAACTTCAAAAAGGAACTAAAGTTTTCAAATTTGAATCTTCGGGTCATTGACCATGATCATAACCCTATGGGAAATAGGAACACACCCTCCATCCTTACCAAAAATCTTGTTCATTTGGCGAATTTCCCACTCTACTAGCCTTCATTCATATAGTTAAAGCCTCCCTGCATCTAATTAAGGAGTCTAATCAAGAATCCAAACTTTATAAGTAAAGTTTACATCATCTAGTTAAGGATTGAGATCAAGAATCCAAACTTTGTAACTAAAACTTTATTGCATGAGCCATTTTCCCAATTTGCTCCGTTCCCAGCACCTTTATTTGCTACACAATTTAATATTCTTGGGATTTATTAATTTGAATACTACCATTGCTACTACTCTTGAAATCCAAACTAGTTATCAAATTATCAATACGATTGAGAATATCCAACATCATCTCGTGAAGGACAATGCTGACAGCTTACAATTTTCTTAGAATGTTGACGTACATTCATGTTCATACAAATAAATATTTGAATTTTGTTGAATTAATGCATTAAATAAGTGGACTAGGTGATTTTTGGTTTCAAAGCAATGCTATACTTTATTTTGTGGAAGTTTTTGTTTTTTTAACTTTAGTGATTGTTTCTTTTTTAATTATAAGTAATAAAAAAATAAAAAAACTGAAATTTAACTTTTGCACTTACTATATATTTGAAGCATGTCTAACTACCAAGATACATTTTGGCTTTACATAAGATTGTAATTATGTTTAATCATTTATTAAACCCTTATTAGTCCCTGACAAAGGTAGGGGTATTATTGTAATCGTTCATCGTTGACTTACCATTAGTTCAACTTTGACATTTTACAATTCTTATTTTAGCCTAAGTTTGATGCTATGATTTTAATTTCTTCAATTAAATTTGATTTATAAACAAATATAAATGTGTGTGCTCTATTGATATTGGTATATATTTTCAAGTGTTATTGTCGAGGTGGTGGAAGAACTCTAGGGAACCACAACTTAACATTGAATCCATACGTTGCATCTATAGTGCAACATTATCAACATTGAATTCATATGCCTCATCTGCAGTGTGGCACTGCATGCCTTTGTAATAATTCCTCTGTCACTTCCGCACTTCCTCCTATGCACCGCCTCACCACTGACGCAGTGCCTCTGCCTCTCATGCACCACCTTGCCACTTTACTTCCTCTTATGAACATCTACACCGCCTTTGTAACTCTATGACAATTGCACTTAAATATGATTACAATTATCGACTTTCTTTTCATTGTTTCAAAGTTGGAGAAGAGGCCTATCCTTCTATCCATGTTATTCTCTTCACATAAACGCAATTTATATAATGATTTGCATTGAGAAAGAAAAACCTGGTCCACCTATGATGAAACTATAGTCACCACTTTTGATATCCCTAGTTGATTCCCTATCCAACTACTCAAGTTCATGGCATCCTTTTTAGCCAAACTTACAACATCCAGAGGTCTGATAGTCCCATAACCATTTGGAAAGGAAAGCAAGATTTCCTTTCCAATTTTACTGAGTTGATTTTTGAACGGCTAATAAAGTAGTAGTACCATTGCAATTAAATCTATGTCAAGGAATTAGAGCAGTTATACTGTGTTGCTTCTTGAATCCTTGACAATTTTATTACTATGTGGATTTTTGAATGACTAATAAAGTAGCAATAGTTATATTGCAATTAAATCTCTACCAGGGAATTAGAGAAACAAGAACATTAAGGAGTATTTGAATCATAATTTCCTCAAGTTAGATAAAAATATAACACTACTAGTACATTACAATAATTGCAAACATCAGTCTGTTTGAAGAAGGAAAATTCAAATATTAATTGTAATGAAGTGAGGAAATTAGTGATAACAAAACCAAATAAATCAGCTAAGGGAGTACATGTGACACTATAACAAATGGGTTATCATATTTGGAATTAATATTTTCTTCATTTTTCAGGAGGTGATATTAAACAAGTTGGAATCTATGTAGTCCCTACACTATAATATGTTTTAACAAGACATAATCGTTGATTTTACTCTTTATAAAACAATACAAAGAAAGCAATCTGTGCTTAGTTTATTTTATTGATTTTAAGAAAGCAAAGTATTGATAAGCCTTTGTTTTTTTAGAATAGTCATTCTCTAACAATGAGAAGAAGTAGTCATTGCATAGGAATCATTAACAAAAACACCAGCAAAGATACCAATAGAAAAGGTGGAGTTGGTAGCGATAAGGAAATTCATTTTAGGGAGACGAACTGCCTCAAGTTTTGGAAGCCCCATAGGATCCTAAATAGCACATTTCGAGGCATATTCCATTGATCACCCTTGAAGTGAAGTGAATTAAACAAATTCTCGTAAACCATAAATTCTGATAAATTCATTTTAATCCTTGATGAAAAAAAATTCTTGAAAAATGCAAAAAAAATTCTTGAAACATGTCTCGTTCACTTGCTCAGTCCGTTCGGTGCACTCTTTTGTACTTCTATGATATACTAGTTCTGCAAACGTTTTGTCAATAATTATATATTTGACAGAAGTATATTCAAATAATAAATATTTTTAATTACCTAAACTGTAACATTAAATTGAATTGTTAATATCATTGCCTTCACCTTTTTTTAATGGACTCTACAAATCAACCAAACCCTTTTTTTCACAAAATGAAAAGTATGCATCACTTGGGTGATGATAGATTAAAAAAAACAATTTAAGTACCGTCTGATCTAAAAATGGCATGATCCTTATAACCATTAAATTTCATATGGAAATTTGAATGATTAAACTCATTAAAAGGCTTTAAATGGAAAAATTAAATAGCATAATTAAAGCACATAAACACATAAAAGAGATGCAAACCATGAAATTTGTAGACAGTAGATGATAACATATTTCACCCCTCCTAGGCTACATCTCCAAGTGTAGCTGTAATGAGGACCAATCTTATTAGTCTTAAAAAAAATGCTTGAACAAGTACAAAATGACTTCTTCACAACTGCTACAAAGAGACTTAGGATTCAAAAAATAAGTCCGCTCACTCTCCAAAATCTCCCAAGAGTATCTAAAAATCCTTTTACAAAATGAGAAAAATCCTTCAAAGGCATAATGGCATCAATCCATTCACTTTTACAAAATCTTTCAGTAACCCTTCAATGCATTTCCAATAATGTATTTGTAACTTCGAAAGACATTCTAATGTATATTATCATTGTATGTTGTTGCACCCCCATCGCAATTGTGTTTTCCTCCTTTTGGGATGTCATTATTGACTATGGACCTTGAGCTATAGCCTTCATTGTAAGTCAGGGAAATAGTCCCCAGCCTAACATCATGTAATGTATTTTTGGAGTATCTTTAGGAGAAATCGGCTTTGTTAGGGCAAGCGATAGGCCCCAGTAACGCATTAGGCTAGTCACTTGAAAGGTATAAATAGGGAGGTTCCCTCCCTCATTTATACATACACTCACTCACTCAAGTTCAAATGAGGAGAGAGAGAGAGAGAGAGAGAGAGAGAGAGAGAGAGAGAGAGAGAGAGAGAGAAGGAGGAGAGTTAGATAGTTGCATAATACTTTTTTGATCATATTGTGATACAGTCTTTGTGACACAAGTATTCTAAGGAAGTTTGCATGGTTTTCTCCTTTATGGTCTCCCTGGTGAAATTCTTTGTGTCATGTGTATCCACTCTATATTGTGTATCTTGTTGTACTTGTTATTCTTTCATATAAAGATCCTAATCAAGCTAATTATATTAGAAAAAATATCATGGTATCAGAGCCTCTCTGAAATAAGGCACTATGCAACAGTGAAAACTAGTGTTTCCTAGTTCCAGGCCTTCTCTCCACAGATCATCAAGAAAAGAGGGTTAGGATCAATCGCGCTAGAGGGGTGCATATTTTGGTAGAAGCAAAATCATATTTGAAAAAGTTTCATTATTTACCCTAACACTAGTGGAGGGAGAAACTAGTGAATCAATTTTTTGAGGCTTCCCACCCCAGTCTTCAGAGAAGGACCTTGCTAAGAAACTCTCCTTAAGGAGGCACACCTTTCTGTCCAAACATATTTCTGAAACTCCAAGTTTGGAAAATTAAGGTTTCTCTAAGAAACCTAGGCCAACTAGCTGTGGAACCAAGTCAGACACCTCAAATTCACCTCAAATTGGTATGAACTTAATCTTTGATATTTCCATTTGAGGTTCTCATTTGAAAAGATGATTCACCATACTCATCTTAAGGACAATATTGGAGGAGTTGATAACTTACGAGCATGAAAGTAAAAAATCTCCCTGATCATTGAAGATAATGATTTGGATCAATACATTAGTGGAGAAGTTCTAGAGACAGAGGGAGATGAGGCTAAGGCTACTCATAAGAATAACTTGGTTAAATCCAAGAGAATCATTGCATATTCCATTAAGGATCGCCTCATCCCCCATGTGTCACCCTTTAAGACGCTGAAGGAAATAATTGATGCTTAGACAAAGATGTTCGAAGGAAAGAACACTAACTAGAATATGACATTGATGAACCAGTTAAATAATGTGAATATATAGAACTAGGAGAATATACATTCCTACTTCACAAGGGTTTCTCAAATAAAAGAACAACTTGAAGCAGTTGAAGAAAATGTAGAAGAAGGAGATATTGTGATGACTACCTTGAATAGCCTCTGAATATCATGGGACTCATTCATTCAAGGAATATGTGCAATAAGGAAGCTAATATCTTTCAACCGATGTTGGGCACCCTATATGCAAGTTAATTAAAGCTAACATACAAAGTGTTCAATATAAATTGTCAACCCAGGGAAGTCTCTTATTTCAAGGATAATATACACTATATATGCTTTGAACACTAAGTAGCTAATCCTGTAAGTAAATGATCCTATTTTCCTGTTCAGCCACACTCATCCCATAATCCACTTAATCTAATCTACTTTCTCAAGAATGCAATCACAAGTACCTCCTACGATTCTTAATCTAGGATTGAAATAGTCAGGAAATAACATCTAGATTACTTTTGCAGAAAATAAAATCCCTGATTACCAAACCATCTAAGGATCCATCCAACTATCCTGATTTAATTATTTTAGAAATCCAAAGTACATGAATTGAATTCAACTATTCTAGAAATTCAAAGCACAGGAATTGAATTCAGCGGTTCTAGAAATTAAAAGTATAGGAATGAAATTCTGCAATTATAAATGCAAGGGAACAAACCACAAAGATCTAAAGAAAACAGTAATTGAAAGAACTAGGGATGAATAGGGCTATCATAGCTATCACACAGTTGCATAAAAGACATTTAACCTATACAGTCGACTGACACACCACACCACTGCAGTTTTATAGGAGATGCAATTACCAATTATTCGAATGACACACTGTAAATCAATAACTGTTGCAGCTTACTATAAATAAAGGAAATTATCACAAAATCACACAACAAAATAAATACAATACCTAATTAACTCAACAATCCCTGTGGGAAGGCGGGCCCAGCCTTCACACAGAGATGCTGGAAGTAACACACATTAAAACACTGAGATCTACAGAATCAAATTCCTTGTATTAAAAGAATGGCAGATGTACATGCAACCTTACTCATAGCTGATACAATAATTTGGTTAAAAGTTCTACCCTTGGATCCGAATGGTTTACCATATTTATGCAATTACAATCATAACATATTCCTACTATTATTGGGCAGCTATGAATATCTTTGATCTTCAGGCTGCCCTAATTACAATAAGCTGTTACAGTCGTGGCAAGATGAGAGCAGAAGATATAGGAAAGTTGTTATTCGAGCTAGAAATAATGATCATGATTGATTGAGAAGATATTCCACGGATTACAACTACTTTTGAGCAGCGGCGCACTATTGCCTCCAAATCTGTTGCAGCTACCCTTGTACATCTCGCATGGACTAATACACTTGGACCAAATTCTTTGGAAACGATGGAATGGATGGCGATCAACTTTAGCAATGAATGTCCATCCCTCCTTTGGCATGTTTGACCCGCTACACCTATATTCTCTATATCTCGAAATATTTTTATAAAACCATCATATGTTAGCATAATTTAAGATGTAGAACCTTGATTACCACAATCCTAGGCATTAATAAAATAAGACAATGATTAACCATACCTGTATGACTTGAGAGGCCAAGTGAGGGAAAAACATCTATTTAGCATGCATAATAGAGTAGGATGAGGAAAAAAGAGGTGGATAAGGGTGGTCAAAAAGGGGCCATTTCTGGGTCCAACATCTCCCCCCAACTGTCTTGTTGCATGTCCTTGTGCAACAACCTCCATTATTCTGAATCTGAATCTGGCATTATGCTTCGTTCATGGAGAGAAGAAAAGTTGTATGGGAATTCAGATGTTCCTTATTTTTCTACAAATCCCTCATGGAAAACCCAATATCTCCAACACTTCTTCTCTTCCGCCCTTGTTAATGAGAAATATTCCCTGTACGGTTTTGCTGGCCACCAGATGAGAGGAAATTTAAATTTTAGTCCCAACCAATTAACCCCACATTCCCTCATGCACCCAACATAACCCTCAATCTTGGAAAGTGCTTGTTAAAAATTCCTGTAACAGTAGGGGTCCCTAATTCTAAGGGTTGGAGAGGCAACCTGCCATCTGTGTTGACTACCTTCCAAAGCCGTTCATTGATGCATGGAAATCTAATTGGTACAAGTAGAAATAACCCTTTCCTGAAGTTCCATTATATGCCAAGTTTGGATGGGACATGAGAGTAGGCTCTGATGTCGAGCAAGGAGAAGATGGGGATTTTGAGGTTCGCTTCAGATCTAAAGATTAGAGTGGGCCTCATTGTGAGAGAAATTTTGGAAAGATGTTTCCCACTAAACATGATTGCTTACAAAGGAGGAAAAAGCCCTCAGCTAAACATCACCTGAGAAAGGAACATGATTCAAATGGCAGTCCAAATGACAATCCATCTCATACAAATAAAGCTCACACATCAAATTCTAGTCCTCAAAATCACTTCCCAGAAATGTTTCCAGGAATTTCACTGAGGTTTCTATTTCATATGATCTCCCTTCTTTCACAGCCCTCAGTTTAAACCAAATAAACTGCTCGAATAAAAACATAGGGTAAGAGGAGGATGGCACTTTGGTACCCAATAATTCCTAAGAAAGAGCATATATCTAGTATTTTTACACATGCATGGACTTCAACTTTTTTAGCTCCCTTAGCTCCTGTAGTTATTCCCCATCAAGTCTCTGGGTCATGAGTCCTTCTGCCCATTTTTCCTTCAGTTCCCTGATGGTATTTCTATGTTCAGTGAGGGAAACCATCCCTTCTTGATATCTCTCCACCTGACTCCTCCACTTCCTCACTTCTATTCTCATGATCGAGAGTTCTTCTATAAGCTTCAGGATTTTTTCTTCTTCAGGATGTTCTTCCTTATCAGAATCTAAATTGATAAAATTTTGAGGAAGTTGAGTCCATACCTTATCACCTGATGTGCCACATTGAACATCTTGCACTTTTGAGATCACTTCAAGGGGTGTCGGTTCTTGTGTAACATCATCCCTTCCTGGAATTTCTTTTGCAACAACTTCAACCATAGGTAGTCCTAAAATAACTTCTAGAGATGCTAGTTCTTGTGTAACAACATCCTCTTTTTGGAGTTCTCCTATAGCAACTTCAGTAGCTGATTGCGCCAGATGTTGGTTCTTGTGGGACAACTTCCTCCTGAATTTTAATCTCCTTATCTACCTGATTATCAGTTGTAGCTTCAATAGGGGGATGCAAGGCTGCTGGTTCTTGTGTAATAGAGCCCTGCCCTTCTCTTTCTTCATGCTGCTGGGACTGTAGAGTTGCGTTCATATATTTTTCAATATGGAGCTGTTCCTAAAGGATTTCAGTGTCCCCCAAGGATTGTGATTGCATTTGTTCATCCTCTCCTAAATCCAAATCATGAATGATATCCATTTTGGGGTTGGCTTCTTGTTGCATCTTGAGAGTCTCCACAGAAATTTCCAGGGATGTTGGTTCTTGTGTAGCAACATCCTGGTTTACTTCCTCATCTTCCTATTGTTGGGATTTCATTTCTATTATCTCTGTGTCATGAGACGGTTCAAGAGTCATAGTGCAAATTTCTTCATTAAATTCCAGAATGTTTTCAATCCTTGGTTCTTCCCCCATTTAGGTGGAAACTTGAACAAGAATATTCAAGGATGCTGGTTCTTATGTATCAGCGTTCCGTTCGACCTCATCATCATTCTGTTGCTGGGGTTCCATCCCTATTGGTTCTGTGCCCTGAGAAGGTTCAGGGGTCATAGTGCAAACTTCTTCAACAAATTCAGGAATAACCTCATCCTCTGGTTCATCTGTCCTAATTTGGGTGGCAATTTCAACAGGAATATTCAAAGATGTTGGTTCTTGTGTATCAGCATCCTGTTCATCTGCTACTTCCTTTTGATGGAGTTTCTCTTGGGGAGACTCATCATCCTTCCAATCAGGCTGTCCCTGTTCTTCTACAGCTGTAGGTACGAGCTGTTGTGTCACAAAGGTACGAACTATGACTTTGTAATTTAACTGGTTAAAAATTTCTCCACACACAGGACAAACCACTCTTTCTTCCTCATCACCAACCTCAGTAGGAATTGATCCTTCTAATTGGTCTGCAACTTCCTTTCACTCTGTTTCCTGCACTCTTCCTTCCAATTTTCTAGTTCCTTCCAGAGCGATTGTACTTCCTCCTTTAATAGCCCATTTTCATACAGAAGTCCTTCAATTTGAGTTCTTCTGCAGCCAGTTCCTATGGGGCATCATTTGCTTTGGGTCTCGAAATGGGGAACTTGATTTGTGCTTCTAGGGTTGCCGATCTTGCCCGTGCTACTTCTACTATTGTAACTGACCTGGTTATTTTTCGTCTTATTTGAGATGATGCCTGTATTTCATCTTTTGATCTCTTCCTCTTTCTCTGTGGTGATGGAATTTCTAGATTTGCGTCTAATGTGGAAGGGATATCCTCTGTTTCAACATTTTCTTGTTCTTCCTTGATCAGGGTCCTCCCCATTCATGGGAAGATTCAATGGTCAACACCTTCATGTTTTCTTCTGTTATCATATCTCTAACATCTTCGGTTTCAATTTTTGCAGCATCTAAATGCTGCTCCATTTTTAGCCTCTACTGTCAGAGCGACCATATTATTTAATCTTTCTACAGGGTTTTCTTATGCATTCTCCTCCAATTGTTCTGCTTGGTCTCCTGACTGATCCTCCGATCCAGTCTCATTCCCCCCCTCCCCCCCAACTAAATTGGAGGGACTCCGAACCTCCTATTGCTCTGCATTCCCCCCCAACTGTTGATTGGTAGGCTGTTCTTGGTTTTGAATAGGCCCCATGAGTACAGGTACTTCTATTTCCTCTTCTATTGGAACATCGGGCAAAAGAGTGAGTTCCTGAATTTGACCTGTAAATTGCTCCTAGGTTTTGTTTTGTTGAGCAAGGGACCATAAAATTATTAATTTAATTAGGCCATGGTGGGTAAGGGAGGAGTTTGGATGCTTGGCTGTTCTAACAAACCCTGCCATATGGTGTAAATCATTAAATAAATAAAATGGAATGTTTAACAACGACCTGTGATGGAGATGAGATAATAAAGGAAATTCAAAGTAATAAATCGTTTGATACCTACCTTCACAGGTGATATAATTCTTGAGGAAAATTGCTACTTGATCCCATGGCCGAGTCAGTGACTGTAATGCTATCCCCCTCCATGACTGTTGAATGTGCTCCCCTTCTCTTAGAAAATCCTATAGTGCTGCAGGATTGGGGGTTCTTCATCCAAACCAGGCTCTGCCCACTTGAGGAAGGCCAGTGACCTCAGCCACTATTGCTTCAGAGACTTCGATACATAACCCCCAAACTTCTGAGTGGGTTTCTGTAAGATTCAAGGAAAATTGTAGAGCTGTCTCACGATGAAACCCATTCAAGTGTTGGAAGAATTCAGTCCATCCCACAGCTTGAAAAGTAGCAAAAACCTCAACATTTCTCCTGAGTTCTCGCATGTTTGGAGGTTCATGTTGAGATGGGAAACCCATGTTTGTTTTCCTTTAGAAGTGTGTTGCAGTCCGACAGATTACAAATCCCGACAATGGAGGTTAAAGCACAGAGTATGCATGAACAATAGAGAGTGGAGTTGGGTAAATTCAGAAATTTTCAAAGCATAGGAAAGGTGGCAGTTATCAGGTAACATAAATAGTCATTAAGTCGTACGAGTGGATGGTTAACGATATGTAGGTGTAGTAATGGGCACAGAAAGGAAGGTATGATTAATATTGTCAGATCCAGTTAATACTTAATCAAGTAGATAATTAGAACCGTACCTTCAAAAATATGTGATGGATGGTGACCTTTGGAAAATAGTAGAGCGTGTGAAGTGTAGGCATTTAAGTGTAATTATTATTGCAGGTATGCTGTAATGACCTTTTTTACCGGTGAACCAAAACCATTGTGTCAAATTGGTTGGAAACATTATGAATGCTGGAATATAAATCGGAATCACCGGCGTTAAGAATCAAAGCCAGATTTGGAAGAGTCGCTAACCATGGTTGCAAAGAATTTTGCCAATAATGGAGGAGTCATAGCCGTAGACCATAGAGAAATCAAGTAGTTTAGCAAAGTCATGGCCTTGGATTATAGAAAAATCAGCCAATTGTAGCGGAGTCGTAGCTGCTGGAAAAGGTGAAAATGGACAAAAGTGAAACGATGACGTAGCTGCCGAAAAAGGTGAAAATGGACAAAAGTGAAATGGTGTCGCAGCTGCCTGAATAAAAAAAAGTATTTAAGCTGACGGTGTTGTAGCTACGTGGAATGGGGTAAAGGTAGAAGTTTTATGGTGTTGCAGCTGCGCGAAAGGGGGTAAAGGAAAAAGTTTTACAGTGTTGCAGCTGCGTGAAAGGGGGTAAAGTCAGAAGTTTTACAGTGTTGCAGCTGCACGGAATGGGGTAAAGGCGAAAATTTACGGTGTTGCAACTACGCGAAAGGGGATAAAAAGGAAATTATTTTGAAGGTGTTGCAGCTGTGCGAAAGGGGATAAAGGGACGTGTTGTGGCTGCAACAGATTTGATCAAGGAATTTTCTTTTGGTGCAGGAAGTTACAGAAGGACGACCTTGGTTAATAGGCCCGATGATGACCACCGCTCCTTAGGTGCTTCCCTGCACATTTTATTTAAAAAAAAATGGATCAAGTGCAAAAGAAAAAGATAACAATAACAATAAAAATATCAATTTATTTATGTACAAAAAAAAATTATGTAAGATATACATTGATTAACTAAGGATTGATAGGGTCAGAGAAAGATTCCTGCCCTTGTTCTAACTGGTAGTCTGGATCAGCTGCAATCTGTGAAGTGAATGCATCCTTTGAAATTGGCTTGTGGTACATTCGCAGCCTGTGACCATTAGCAAATAATGGTGCATGATTCTCATCAATGGTTACCTGGCGGACTGTACCATTATCAAATACTTGGTCTACCAGGTATGGGCCCAACCATCTTGTGCGTAATTTACCCTTGAAGTCCCTTTTGAATCTTGAATCGTATAATAATGGTCAGTCTCTCTCGCAGAAGACTTTCTTTTTGATGAATTGGTCATGTCAATTGGATCTCTGTTGTTGGATTGATACTATATGATCCACAATAGCTAAATGGTTCTCATCAAGTTCATTCAATTGATTCAATCTTCTCTTTTGAGCTTTGGTTACATCTAATTTCACCTCCGTAGCTGTCTTCAAAGTATTAATTTCAAATTCAATCGAGAAGACATCACTTTTCCCATACACCAAGTCATAAGGAGAGAAACTTGTAGTGTTGCACCAAGTAGTACGATATGCCCACAATGTTTCTGGAAGTCTATCAGCCCAATCTCTACGATGGCTCTTGACCGTCTTGGTAAGGATGGCTTCAATAACTTTGTTAGTTCTTTCCACCTGGCCATTGGCTTGGGGATGGTATGGTGAAGCTATCTGGTGCTGAATATGGTACTTTCATAGCAGAGCTTTAAATTGTTTCGACACAAACTGAGGTCCCCCATCAGTAACCACTTCCTTGGGTACCCCAAAACGGGTAAATATTTCACCATACAGGAAATCGATCACAACTTGGTCATTGTCTTTCACCAGAGCCACAGCTTCTACCCATTTCGTCATGTCGTCAGTACAGACCAAGATGTAGGCTTTTTTCTTTGAATGAGGGCTGATAGGACCAAAAAAATCTAAGGCCCATCTATCAAAGGGTTCAACCAATAGTTGTGGTTGAAGAGGCATTTGACCTAATCTATTGGGTTGGCCCATCCTCTCATAGCTATCACAAGGATGAAGATATCTTTTTGCATCCCTAAAAAGGGTCGGCCAATAGTAGCCCATTCTCAGCGCTCTGTGTCCTGTCCTCCTGTCTGCAAAATGCCCCCCACAAGGATTATCATGGTAGGCCTTCAAAAAATGGAATATTTCATCTTCTCTTACACATCTTCTGATCTCAAGATCAGGGCCTGTGTAGAAGAGATGACCATCTATCCAACAATACCGGGCACTTTGTTGAATAATTTTCCTCTTTTCTCTTTTGGACAAATGTGCTGGAACCTTTCCTGCAGCCAAGTAGTTAGCGACATCTGCATACCAAGGGGAGTGAGCTGAAACTGCAGATAAGTGTTCATCTGGAAAAGAGTCCTCCACAGGTAAATTATCATCACTGTTAGTAAAATGAGATAGGAAATCAACAACAACATTTTCTCTTCTAGGTCTGTCTACAATGGTAATATCAAATTCCTATAATAGTAATATCCACCTAGTTACCCTGGCATTGGTAACAGGTTTGTTCATTATATTTTTGATGGCCGAGTGGTCAGTGTGCACAAATGTAGGATATCCAGTGATATAATGTTGAAATTAATGGAGTAAACAATGGCTAAGAACTCCTTCTCGGTAACAGTATAATTAAGTTCAGCAGGGGCTAAGTTTTTACTAATATAATAAACTACATAAGGTGCTTGACCATCCCGCTGTCCTAAAACTGCTCCAATGGCAGTATCAGAAGAATTTGAAGAAATGTGTAAAGGCAGGGTCCAATTGGGCCCTCTTAGGATGGGAGCTATGGAAAACTTATCCTTAATTTTAACAAACGCTATCTGGCATGCCTCATTCCAAATAAATTGCACATCCTTAATTAATAGTGAAAAGAGAGGAGAGACAAGTTTGGAAAAGTTTTCTATAAATCTTCGGTAATATCCATCATGCCCCAAGAAACTTTGTACTTATTTCTGAGTTACAGGAGTAGGTATATTTTTTATTACTTTGATTTTAGAGGGGTCCACTTGGATGCCATCAACATAGATAAAATTCCCCAACACCACTCCTTCACTCATCATCATATGGCACTTTTCAGTGCTCAAGGATAGCTGGGTCTGTTCGCAGTGAGTTAAAACCTTTTCCAAATTTTCAATGCTTCTTCAAAATCCTTGCCATAAGGAGTAAAATCATCCATAAAAATTTCCATACTATCATTAACTAATTCTAAAAAGATGCCAATCACAGCTCTTTGAAATGTGGCTGGTGCATTGCATAAACCAAAGGGAAGCACTCTGTATGCAAAGGTTCCATAGGGACAGGTGAAGGTAATTTTATCCTGGTCTTTAGGAGCAATATGGATTTGATTGTACCCGCTAAACCCATCCAAGAAGGAGAAGAACTTCTTCCCGGATAAGGTGTCAAGTACTTGATCGATGAAAGGCAAAGGAAAGTGATCTTTCTATGTTGCCTTTTTTAGCTCTCTATAGTCCACACAGACTTTCCATTTACCATTCTTCTTGGGTACTATTACGAGCGGAGACACCCACTCGCTGTCTGAAATAGGATATATAAATCCTGCTTCCAAGAGTTTCTGAATTTCTTCCTTCATGATGTCCCTAAGATTGGGGTTCATTCATCGTTGAGGTTGGCACATAGGCTGGGAGTCACTTTTGATATAAATGTGATGGGTGCACAGATTAGAGGGGATACCCCTCATGTCTGTGTACTCCCAGGAAAATGCCCCCTTGTGTTTTTTTAAGAGACTGATCATGCGCTTCTGTTCATCTAGGGAAATGCTGGGAGTAATATTCAAGGTTTTTCTAGACTCTACCTCGATAGGAACACTTTTCAAATTTTTCAATACTAGAACTATAAGAGTGTCATTGACTAATGCCTCTTCTATGATATTTTCTTGTTCCTCTTCACCTAGAGTAGTATTCAAGATCTAATAAATTTTCTTATTGACAGAAGTGGGTTCACTGATGAAATTATTAATGGTGTTGTCTTCAGTTTCATCTTTAAAAGTTAAGGCCTTCCCTATTGTTAATAATGGCTGAACGCCCTCTTCTTCCTCTGGCTCCATCCATAACAGAGTTTCAGCTTCTAAGCTCGGTCGAATTGGAGGATAGAGAGTGAGGTTGTTTATCTCAGTGCCATCTGATATGGTCATAGACCCAGATCGATAGCTGATGCAAGCATTAGCTGTAGATAACTAGGGTATTCCCAAGATTAATGGGTGTCCTCCTAGGTGCGACTTAGGTTGTAAAACCAAGAAGTTAGCAGGGTACTCCCAAAAATCAACTGAGATGATGAGATCATCCAAAATTTCTTCAGGTTTAATAGTGGATCTATCTGCCAATTCTAAAACGGTGAGGGTTGGCCTGATATTAGTGAGCCCAAGTTTTCTTACAGTTTCAATAGTCATAATGTTAATTGCTTCTCCTAGGTCTACCAGTACATTGGGTATCTGTGTATTCCCAAACTGCACAGTGACAATGGGATTCCCAGGGTCGTCATATTTGGCCAAGAGGGTTTTTCCCATTATCAATGCAGATAATTTCCCTATGACATGAACAGTGGGAGGATCCCTAGGTTTCCTTCCCGGTTTCCTTGTACAAAAATCCTGAACAATTATGGCATAGATAGGTATGTCTTGAAGGGCCTGAAGGAGGGGATTTTTAACATAAATATTTTTTAACTCTCCTAAGAGGTTAAACTGAGGTTGTCCCACTACCTTTGGTAACATTAATCTTTTAGGGTATGGCGGTTCCCTAATCAAATGGGTAGGCTATGTGTCGATAGATGCATCATTCTCTGTTTCAGCCAGCATATTAGTAGGATGTTCAATGTATTCAATGATGGGGGTTGTTGCATTGGATAAATATTGTGGATTCATCCCTTCTTCATGCAAAGAGGATGGAACATCCTCAATGATCAAAGGCTCCACTACCTTTCATGATCATAAGTGGATATCATTGTAGGGTACAAGAGTAAGGGAGTAAGAAAGCATGTTGACAGTCTCAAACTGATGGAATGCTTTATTATTTGGGTTAGGGTTAGGTTGAGCAGGAAGCTGAGGTCGTATCGACATATTGGGGACAACATTATTCTGGAGTTGCAGCTGCAACTGCTGATAAGGTTGAGGATATTGAGGAGGGATGGTTGTTGAGAGGGTTGATTATGGGGAAACTGGTTCCCTGGATGGAAATTCCTCCATCTAGGAGACCAAGAATTTGGTTGGTTCGGTGGCTTTGGATGTGGTGGCTAAGCCCAGGGATTCCAGGAGTTAAAATTTTGCATTGAAGGTTAAGAGGGGTACCATTGAGGATTAGAATAAGATGAAGGGAATTGTGTATTCATATGCTGCATATTATTCCAATTATTCATGTTATTCGAAAATGGAAATGAGTATGGAGTCATACCTTGATTTCAAGGCTACCAGGGCTTTTTCTGTTCAATAAAGTAAGCTGGTTTCACCTCTGGAGTTGATGCCTGCAGAACAGCCTTCACTTGAGGTAGTGATGGGCATTCTTTTGTGTCATGGTTCAGCTCAAACAACTGACACACTTCTACCTTGTCAAGCGGGCACTCCTTTAGAGGGTGGTTTTTTCTTCATATAGGGAAGAATACACTTAGTGTGAGATCCTCTATTGCTTGTTTCTGCTTTTCCCTTAGGACATCTATTTCTGAGGAGATGGAGCTCATAATTTTTGTTTTGAAATTTTCAAGGAGATTTCCAATCTCTGCATGGGTGGCTCCTCCATTTGATGACTTCTGAGTTCTGTTGAAGACATGACGTTCTAATTTGTCCCATTTGTCCCATCTGTTATTCCTGGAAGACCCCCTGGAGTAATTTTTACACAGTGCCACGATCTTTTCAAAGGACTCCTTGGAGATATCCCCCTTTCCTAACAAGTTTAACATGTCTAGGAAATCATCCCTAATCCTGTGAAGTAGGATTATTTTGAGCACATCTAACCCCATATTAGTCTGTCCAACTCTCTGTACATTATATAAAATCCTTTCGACAAAATATTCCAGACTTTCATCATCCTTCTGTACCATTTTAAATATTTCTTCTCTCTTATCCTTGGTATTGTAATACTCCTGATATTTCTCCAGGAACACCTATTTCATCCTCTCCCAATTAGCGACAGTTCCACCTCCCAAGCTCATAAACCAGTGTAATGCATTGTCCTTCAGAGTGCCAGGGAAAAGTTTCAGCTTCTGTGCATTGGTGGTGTAGTCATGGCTATGACAAAGGATATCAAATTCGAAAAGAAATTCATCTGGATCCTCTGCTGCTTTTCCATAAAAGCGAGGAAAAACCGATGGCGATATATTTTTCATGGGGGCTATCCCTTCTAGTTGTTGAATCGAGAACTAAAGTGTATCCACTGTCCCTTCAGGCAGGGAATTACTCTCATTATGATTATTTTCTCCCATTTCCTCTTCCTCTTCGGGATCGCGTCTGCTACTCATATTTTCTTCTGTTTTATCCTCTTCGTTCTTCCACTGATCAATGAATTTTTGATCGAACTGTGTCCACTCCTCTTCAGTCACAACCTTCCTGTTAATGTGATAGATTAGATATTGATCAGTCGATCTTGTAGTACTAACTATGTCTTCCTCTGCAGGGGTATTCTAGGGTGTTGTAGCTCCTCGTGTGTTATCCATTGTAGAGCTTGACGCTGCCACGCCAGGGGTGGTAGGAATTCTTCTGATGGGTGTTTCCTGATAGCGAGCCTTGATAGAAGAATTGGTTCTATCAACCAAGTCATCAATGAATGTTCTTCTCCCCAATGCTGGACTTCGCCCATGGCCTCGACCACCTGCATTGTTAGTGTTTTATGGGGTTTTGGGATTTATAAGATGGTCACGCTGTACCCTTCTTGTATTCATGCAACCCAAAACATGCAAATGAAAAAAAATGAAGAAGACTGAATAAAGACAATTACTGGATGCAACTACAATAGTGTCTAATACTTATCCTTCTCGGTATCGACGCCAAAATGTTGGGCACCCTATATGCAAGTTAATTAAAGCTAACATACATAGTGTTCAATACAAATTGTCAACCCAGGGAAGTCTCTTATTTCAAGGATAATATGCACTATATATGATTTAAACACTAAGTAGCTGATGCTGTAAGTAAATGCTCCTATTTTCCTGTTTAGCCACACCCATCCCATAATCCACTTAATCTAATCTAATTTCTCAAGAATGCAATCACAAGTACCTCCTATGATTCTTAATCTAGGATTGAAATAGTCACGAAATAACATCTAGATTACTTTTGCAGAAAATAAAATCTCTGATTACCAAACCATCTAAGGATCCATCCAACTATCCTGATTTAATTATTCTAGAAATCCAAAGTACATGAATTGAATTCAGCTACTCTAGAAATTCAAAGCACACGAATTGAATTAAGCTATTCTAGAAATTAAAAGTACATGAATGAAATTCTGCAATTATAAATGCAAGGGAACAAACTGCAAAGATCTAAAGAAAACAGTAATTGAAAGAACTAGGGATGAACAGGTTTGTCACAGCTATCACACAGTTCCATAAAAGACAGTTAACCTATACATTCGATTGACACACCACACCACTGCAGTTTTATAGGAGATGCAACTACCAATTCTTCGAATGACATACTGTAAATCAATAACTGTTGCAACTTACTATAAATAAAGGAAATTATCACAAAATCACACAACAAAATAAATACAATACCCAATTAACTCAGCAATCCATGTGGGAATGCGGGCCCAACCTTCACACATAGATGCTGGAAGTAACACACATTAAAACGCTGAGATCTGAAGAATCAAACTCCTTGTATTAAAAGAATGATAGATGAAAATGCAACCTTACTCACAGCTGATACAATAATTTGGTTAAAAGTTCAACCCCTAGCTCAAAATGGTTTCCCATATTTATGCAATTACAATCATAACCTCTTCCTACTATTATCGGGTAGCCATGAAGATATTTGATCTTCAGGCTGCCCTAATTACAATAAGTTGTTACAGTCGTGGCAAGATGAGAGTAGAAGATATAGGGAAGTTGTTATTCGAGCTAGAAATAATGATCATGATTGATTGAGAAGATATTCCACGGATTACAACTACTTTTGAGCAGTGGCGCACTGTTTCCTCCAAATCTGTCGCAATCTATTGCAGCTACCCTTGTACAGCTCGAATGGACTAATACACTGGGACCGCGTTCTTTGGAAACGATGGAATGGATGGCGATCAGCTTTAGCAATGAATGTCCATCCCTCCTTTGGCATGTTTGGCCTGCTACACCTGTATTATCTATATCTTGAAATATATTTATAAAACCATCATATGTTAGCATAATTTAAGATGTAGAGCCCTGATTACCACAATCCTAAGAATTAATAAAATAAGACAATGATTAACCATACCTGTATGACTTGAGGGGCCAAGTGAGGGAAAAAAATTTGTTTAGCATGCATAATAAAGTTGGATGCGGCAAAAATAGGTGGATAAGGGTGGTCAAAAAGGGGCCATTATGGGCCCAACAACTGACTCTGAGAAGAATGCACACAAGAAGAAGCTTGACTCATAACAAGAGAAGAGAATATGGGAATAACTGAAGATCAATGAAGAGAATATGGGAATAACTGAAGATCAATCTCTAATTGCTCACACTAGGAAGAAATACAAGAAAAAGGAGAACCACCATCACAAAAATAATAAGGACAAGACACAAAATAAGTTTAGAAAATATCCTTCTAACATCTGATGCTACATTTGTGATGAAAAGGGACACTTTGCAAGAGACTGTTCCAGCATGAAGAAGAGACATCATTTTCATACCATCGAAGACGATGAACCAACAAACAAAAGATTCAAAAGAGAGAGGGATGATTTAGATGAAGATTATGTGTTGATCTCAACACTTACGGGTATTATCTCACATGGAAGCAATGATTGGCATGTGGATAGTGGGGCATCTAAACACATGACAAGATACCATCTAAACACATGACAGGATACAAAGAATGATTCATCATTATGTCAGAGCATGAGTCACCTTACAAGGTAAAACTTGGGGATGATTATCAATACCCCATCAAAGGAAGTGGAGAAGCTTCATACATGATAGACTCTGGAAAATATTCAAAGATGAAGGATGTGCTATATGTTCCAGGATTGACTAAGAATATTCTCTCCATCTATGCACTAGATGCAAAGGGAATGCAATTTGGATTTTTTGGTGGCCAAGTTCTAATGTGGCCTAAAGGAAAGACAATACATATGCAATGGTGATTAGAGAACAAGCCGTAGGCTTGTAAAAACTAAAGGGACAACCTGAACAAGCATTAGTTCATGACTCAATAGAACCAAGTGAACTATGGAACCGAAAGCTTGTGCATGTACATAGTACTATCAATTGCAAGCAAAGCAGTCTCAAGACTTCCATAAATCCATAAAAATTGCATGAAGGAATTTGCAATGAATGTGCACAAGGAAATAATGAAAATAATACATTTACCAGCAGTGAAAGTAAAGCTATAGGAATATTGGAGATAGTACACTCAGATGTATGCAGGACCATGTATTCCAATTCACTGAGTGGGTATGTGTACTATGTTTCATTTATAGATGATTTCTCACGTAAGAGATGGATATTTTTATTGAAAAGGAGAAATGAAGTATTCAGTAAGTTCAAGGAATACAAAGCCTTGGTTGAGAACCACACCAAAAGGAAGATCAAGACTCTATGGTCAGATAATGGTGGAGAATTCACCTCGAAATAATTCAAGGAACTCTTCGGAGAGTCTAGGATTAAGAGGGAGTTAAGCACTCTATACAATCCTCAGTGGAATGGCATTGTGGAACGAAAGAACCAAACCATAATGGAATTAGTGAAAGTAATGCTACATGACCAATATCTTCCAATGCACCTTTGAGTGGAAGAAGCAAGAACAAATATGTATGTATAGAACTGTACTCCTTATCGAGTACTTGAAAACAAGATTCCTGAAGAGGCTTTCTCAGGAGAGAAACCAGAAGTTAGCCATCTCAAAATATTTGGATACCTAGTGTACATACATATCCTAAAGAAGAAAAGGACCAAGATTGATCCTCCTGGGAGTAAGGGGATATTCATAGGATACAATGATACATCAAAGGCCTACCAAGTATACTCCCTAGGATTCAAGAATATCGACATCAGTAGAGATGCAACCTTTGGCGAGGACTTGGAATGCCCTAGATCTAGGATGCTACCTATTGAAGAGGTTGAGGAACCTATAGGAATGAGAGTCTGAGGTACAGAAATTTTGGAAGCAATTCCAGAAGACTGTGAATATCATGACATGGAAGAACCACAATATCTTGTAGAGACACTTCACGATAAGTACTCTTACAAGAGGAAACCAACATGGGAACAAGAGATCATACAAGAAGAAGAAAGGTATGGTGCTTGAGAAGGGATGCATAGGGAAAGAAAAAGAACAAATCCTTACAACAACTATGTGGATTTGTTGTGTGACATCATTGACAAGGAACGTTCCACCTATGAAGAGGTTGCATAAGAGAAAGAATGGAAGTATGCCATGATTGAGGAGTGTCAGTCGATTATGAAGAATGATGTTTGGGAGATAGTTCCTAGACCTAAAAGGAAGTCTATTGTGACCTCAAAGTGGATCTACAAGATCAAGCATGCTACAGATGCCCGCATCAAGAAATACAAAGCAAGATTTGTAGCACAAGGCTTCTCACAGATAGAAGGCATAGACTACAAGGAGACATTTGCACCAATAGAGAGGTACACTTCCATTAGGTATATACTTGCATTGAATGCAATTATGAGATGGAAGATGCATCGGATGGATGTTAAGACAACATTCTTGAATGGTGTAGTCAAGGAGGAAGTGTACGTAGAACAACCACTAGGATTCGAGACACATGACAGGAAGAATCATGTGTGCAAATTGAAGAATTCCTTGTATGGATTGAAACATGAACTAAGGACGTGGTACTATAGGATGGATAGATTCCTAATGAGCCCAGGATTGACTAAGAGTAAAGAGAATTCCAACCTTTCCTTTAAGGTTGAAGGTGGAAGACCAGAGATTTTCCTGTTGTATGTCAATGACCTATTCCTAATAGGAGAGGACGAACTCATTGAATATGCAAAGAGGAGACTTGATACTGAGATCAAGATGAAATAGATGGGGATGATGCACTACTTATTAGGCATGGAGGTGTGGAAGAGTGTAGATGGTATTTTCCATGGTCAAGGAAAGTATGCAGTGGATATTCTAAAGAGAATCGAAATTCTAAACTACAAGGCGATAGCCACACCTATGGATTCAAACTTGAAGCTTCTTTGTGATGCTTCATTAGATCCAATTGGTGCCATAATGTATCATTAGATGATTGGATCATTGATGCACCTGACGAATACGAGAATAGACATATGCTTTGCTGTGAACACCCTAAGATAGTTCCTAACGGATCTGAGACATGTTCACTTGGTTACTGCAAATCATGTATTAAGGTATCTAAAGGGTACAATGGATAATGGGATCAAGTATGATGTGAATTAGATGATTAACCTTCATGGTTATGTTTATTTGGATTGGATAGGTAGTGTCACTGATAGGAAGAGAACCTTGGGTTGTTTCTTCAGTTTGGGATTTGGCATGATATCTTGGTTTAGTAGGAAGTAATCTTGTGTGGCACTGTGTACAGCTGAGGAAGAGTATGTTTCCACTTGCTCGGCTAGTTGTGAGGAAACATGGCTACGAAAGATACTTTCTGATTTGTTTGATATGCAGTTAGAAGCGACTTGTATCTTCTGCAACAATCAGAGTTATGTGAAGTTGTTGGAGAACCCAATGTTCCATTACAAGTCGAAGCCCATTGAGATCAAGTTCCACTATATCAGGGATATGGTGTATAGAGGAGCAGTAAAGCTACAATACATGGAAACATACGAGAAGATAGCTGATGTATTGACCAAGGCTCTAGCCAGAGTAAAGTTTGAGTACTTTAGAGAAATAATTGGTGTGATCCAGAACGAGACCCCTCGAAAGAGGGAGTAATGAGTTCTAGCATAGTCATAGATACATGTTGTCTTGATGATGTAATCAGTCCTATAGGTTGTCCTTGGATGTAATTAGTCCTTGTGAATTTCATAGGTTATCCTTAGATGCAATAAGTCTTGATGTGTTTCTATGCTAGAAGATGACAAGAGACTAGAAGAAGAAAATGTATGAGATCTCACATGGGAAATAATATAAGTTTTCTGAGCATAAATAGAGATTCCTAGTGTTGTACACAGGATGCTCAGACATAATCATTCTTGTAGCTTTTCCTCAGATGTCATCAATCCTAGTGAATATCGTAGGTTATCCTTGGATGTAATTAGTATTGGTATAGGTTATTCGAGTGTAAATATAGAGTCATGGCATAGTATGCAGGTTTCTTAGATGTCATAATTCCTATAGGTTGTCCGGAGTGTAAAAGGGGTACTGACATGGTACATAGGATGCTTGGATGAAATAATTCCTAGACGGTTTTTCTAACTAAACATATCCTAAAAACAGGTCGTTCAAATGTAATAAGTCCTTGAGGTTGAATTGAACCAAAAAGATCCTTGCATAGTACACAAGTTTTTTGGTTGTAATTGGTTCGTGTATGTGTGTTCCCATATTGGAGATCATGAGGTCACAAGCCACTTTGTGTGTATGTGGGTAGTTCTCCTATGTTGGCAGAACAATGGTTGACCATAGAGACACGTAATGCACTTAATGTGATCCTAGGCGATTCTCACATAGTGGTAGATGGAGGTTAGATCCTGACATGTTCCTATGTTGGTAGAATGTAGGTGGGATGCATCTGGGCTATGTTATGTGTACTTTGTGTGTTTTATTTTGTTTTGTGCAGGACAAAGATATGATATGGATATGGCAAGATGATGGTAGGAGACAGAGGTTATTGCATAAGCAATGTAAATAATGGTTATGTACCTATGTGATAGCTTGCTCGTGGATATGATGAATACTTGGATGAGTACTAGGCCTACACCCAACATGAAAAGGGATTCAATCTGTAGAAAATTTCGATGACAGATAATACCATCTGATCATCAACTAGAAGATGACTATGGAAACAACTACGACGATGATTCTGTGATGATTATTGGACCATATGTGTTGATGACTGTGGAGAGAGAGAGGGACTATCTTCCTAGTTAAGAGGGAGTGTTGATGTATTTGTAACTTTGGAATATTTTTTGATGTATATTATCATTGTATGTTGTTTTACCCCCATCGGAGATGTGTTTTCCTTGTTTCAGGATTTCATTATTATGTATGGACCTTGAGGTACAACCTCCATTGTAAGTCGAGGAAATAGTCCCCAGTGTAACATCATGTAATGCATTTTTGGAGTCTCTCTAGGAGAAGTCGACATTGTTAGGGTAGGAGGTCGTCACCATTCATGTATTAGTCCAGTTACTTGAAAGGTATAAATATGAAGGCTCCCTCCCTCATTTATACACATACTCACTCACTCAAGTTCACATGAGGAGAAAGAGAGAGAGATACGAAGGAGAGATACATAGTTGTAGAAGAATTCTTCTTATTGGGTTTGATCATCTTGTGATACAGTCTTTGTGATGGAACTATTATGAGGAAGTTTGCAAGGTTTTCTCCTTTATGGTTTCCTCGGTCAAAATCTTTGTGTCTTGTGTATCTGCTCTATCTTTTGTATATTTTTGTACTTGTTATTATTTTCAGATACATATCCTAATCAAGCTAATTAGATTGGAAAAGATAACATTATATAGCCCAAAAATCCATATCTTATCCCCAAATTGAGTGGGATTTCCAAATATTTGATCTCAAAGTGAATGGGATAAAAATCCATTTAAAAATGGAGAAATTATGGGAAAATATCCATAAATTATACATTTTTGTTAAAAAAAAAACAAATTCAATATATATATATATATATATATATATATATGTGTGTGTGTGTGTGTGTGTGTGTGTGTGGGGGGGGGGGGGGGGGGGTGGTTTAAAAACCATATAAAATTTGACTTCATTTTAAAATTGGGTCAAATGTGGAGCATGCCCATTTTGGAGTTATATCTGCCAAAATATAATTTAAAAACAATATATCTCATATCCCATAACAAGAAGAATGTTTGGAATAGTTTTTAAGGTGCTTGGAAAAAGGGAGAAGGTCAAGGGTTCAAACCCGCATACCTCTCCCTATAACCCATTTTTTGTTGGCATATGTTTCAGTGGAAATTATATGTGGTTGGCTCGTGGATTTGTGATCCCATTGATCATGTGGTATAGTTATTGATTCTAATTTAACATGGATTTGAATATACACATGGGGTTCCAGGATTAGCCCTTGACTTGACCCTTTTTCAAAATATTCCACACCTCAAATTTAAATAAAAATTAACATCTATATGGTTAAAAAACAAATGGAAAAGATCACAGTTATGTCGATGGTGTGGAGACTGGTGGCGAGGAGGTCGAGGGTTCGATCGTACCTGAACCTAAATTTTTTGGAAAACTGAACTAACCCACATGTTAATCAAGTTGCCACATGGCAGACTCTGATTTGTCCATATCATCTTCCATGGGACTGCCATTGGATTCCATCTCATCTATCATTAGACTACCATTGGATTCCACCTCAACACTAGACTACAACTTTATCTTCCACTGGACCTGACCTACCACATGGATCTCTATGGTGGTTCCACATTAGCTCTGTCTAGGCCATGTGTCACCCTTATAGTGGTGCCACATGGAACCTTTGTTTTTTTTCCAAATTTACATGTGTTTTGTCAAAAGTTTAGAACTAAATAAATTTCACATCTGTAGCCCATTTTGCATGAAACGAACATTGCCATAAATATATCGCCAATATCTACACAACTATAATCTTCTATTCTCAATTTTAATAATTTAATTTTGATCAATCTCATAGATCCTCTGGGATCAAACCTCCCCACTAGAGAAGATTTTGGACCACCAAAAGATTGAATCATTAAGAATTCAAGTGAGTACATGTTCGCCTCACATGTCCCATATCATTAGTCCATCCTTCTTGGAACCTGTAAATTTGAATAATAATAATAACAATCAACACTACATTGACATTATTAAGTACATTAATCCCTTTTTCAGGAAAATATACATTCAATATTGTGGGATCCAACCATATACTATTGATTAGTAGAAAGTTGAATTTCAAAATTAAACATGTGAAAGAGATTGTACTCATTTCATGCTTATGTTTTATCATTGGAACATTATCGACCATAATAGGTTCATTGTGGTGCGTCGACACTTCTTTTTCATGCTTAGGATTCTTTTTCTCCATAAATTGCATAGACATAAGTGCCAAATTTTGACTTAGATTAACTACCCTTTTCATTTGTTGTGTAGTTCCCAATGATATGTCATTTTTAAATGAATGTGAATGTACTATATACTCAATTATTTCCCTTAACAAATGATATTGATTATGTTCTCTATAGAAAATTTCTTTACGATCATATAAATACGAGATACCCAACACAATTCCATAGATATCTAGTGGAACCACATCAAATTCAACTTCATCTACAAACTTGGATTTTATTGCAAACTTTAGATCACATTGCTTTGTTATTTGTAATATTTTATATTTGCATACCCATACTAATGGATAAGGTTTCCTGTTTTGTTTTGTTGTTAATCCCAACTACTTAACTACTTCTTCTAAAATGAGATTACCTTGGGATCCACTAGCTATGAGTGTGTCAATCTTAGTTTGTTTTGTAATTACCCCTATTTGAAACAATGCATTCCCTTTTATATCCTTAGAATTGACATGATATTTATAAGCAGAAGCACATGAAGAACCAATTTTATAAAAATTACCAACAATATATTTACCTTTCACACCTACAATTGTTATCTTTGTTTCATCCTCAGAATCCGATCCAAGGTCCTCAATGATAATCATGGCCTTTTGCTTCTCTTTTCAATAATTAAACTATTTTGGTTTCAATTATGGATGTAGTACCCAACACTTTGGATTTATGCACTTGCTTTTGACAATGTGAGCATGTATGCCTCTCATCACCTATCCTCACTATAGTTGTATGCTCAGCTTTCCCTTTTTCCATGCCTTCTTTTGACTGGGTGGATTCAGTTTAAGAAAAGTTATCATGAGCACTCTTCGATTTGGATTCAATGTGCGTAGCTTGCAAAAATACCTCATCAAGGTCATTAGGATTAAACATAAGTATTGTATGACACAAATAACTATGTAATCCTCCAATAAACTTAAGAAGAGTTTCTTGAGTGTAAAGAGGTATGCCCAAAATTAAATCTCTCTTTCTGAATTCTTGAGTGTATTCTTATACATTCTGACCTTTACCTTGCCTTAAGTTTTTCCAATATATCATGACTTGTTGTATATAACCTAATGGGTAGAATTGTTTCTTTAACGCAACAGTAAATTCTTACCAGGAAGAAATAATTTTACCTTTCGTAAGGAGGTATTCATGTGTGTTATTCTTCCACCAGATGAGTGTGGTGCCTCCAAGATGGAATGTAGCCAACTAGATCTTTGCACTATAATTTGTAAGCTTTTGGATCTTGCAATACACTTCAATCTTCTTGATCCAGCCATCTAGATTTTCTGCGTTAAGTTCACAATTATATGTAGGCAGATCAAACTTAATATCAAGTTTCAAATAAGGTAAATCAGGCTTATCATTCTTAGGTTGTTTCTTTGGATTTGAAGAAGCAGTACTAGAGATTTCAGAAGAGGAAGAATAAGATGGAGAAGAAGGCTGTCAAAACCCCAAATTTTCACAAAATTTAATTTTTTTTTAATGTAACATAAATTGTCTATAGTCGCAGTTTGATAACTACTAGCGGCTAGCAGAAAAATGGAACAGTTAACAAAAGTAATGATTAACTTTAAACACATAAAAACTAATACTACTTTAATTTTGATATGTTATGTAAATGACCTGCATTTAGTTACTTCTAGTTGTACTGATGATTTGATTTTGTCAAGTAGGTGAGAAGTTATTGTCTAAATTGGGGCTTACTTAGCAATTGCTAACCGTACCTAGAATTCTGGATCTCACAGGTTCAATAGGTAAATTTTGAACAAGTAGGAGTTTATTAAAGCGTTATTTCCAGATGTACTTCTTTAGCATATATAAAATGCTAGAGTAAATTTTGCTTAATATAGTTTAAGGATACTACGAGGTAAAGTAACTTTCTTTGTCGTTTTTGCATCTATGAAAGCAATTTAGGTTTAGTAGTAAAGACTAACATCCTTGATCTACTACTGTCTTCCACCAACATGTTTAAAATTTATAATCCAAGTTCTTCATATGTTTTACTGATGTGCATAGAGCTCATAATTTTATATAAAGATGCTTTTACCGAAACAAGTATTTACTGCAATTGCGATGTCTAGTATCTAAATGTTGTTTTAAAAGCTTGAATGTCAATCTAACGTCTTCAAAAGAAAAGATTACCTTACATTACTTAGCTCCACACTTAATTCTGCTCTAGTAGAGAAGAATCATAAGCTACAGTTATAATGTCTACTTGCATTAAAAGTCATTGGGCTTAATTTCTACCTTCCAAGTTCATCATGTCACAAGTAATGTAGTAAAAATTACATTACCATATCATTTATTAATATCAATAAGTGATACTATTTTTAACCCTGGATAGTTTTACTATCTTTTATTTACTAAGTCTAATCTAACATTGGTTTGATTCATTTAGAGTTTTGATTCCTCATAGAGACCAAAAGATCACCAACTTTCGAGAAGTTTAACCTACACCATGGCACTATAGACTATATACCAATGTAAGAGTTATTCTAGGGTGTAAATACTATCTATTTTTACTTACATATAGTTGATTTATAAACTAATTTGTTTTACCCACTAGTGTTTACTTAACATTAGTTCTAACAACATAGTCATGTAACAATATGTTTGTATAAATGATTAATAATAGTACTATGAACTTATTATCAAGGGTAAATACTCTACTAAAGATCTTTCCATAGTTGTTATACCAATGAAAGATTCCAAGATTTTCATACAATAAAGGTTAACGATGTAACATATGTCTTGTTCTTTACCATTGCTTGACTTATGGTTTATCATTGTAATGATATGTTTTTGAATTTATAACTAACATTATCATTGTGGCTATTATTTAAATCATTGGCAATGCCGAGTTTTATCCGACAGTGCAGGAGACTATAGTGATCGACCCACTGCTGAGTAAAAATTTCAGTGGCATGTGGAGTAGCCTCCATCGTGCAATGAACGATTTAAAAGATGCAACATAACCCTATCTTCTTCATTCATCATCGAGGGTTTGGATTTGCACTATCTGGTTTCTCCGAGGCCATGAGGGCTTGCTTGATTCTCATTTTACAGCTCCATTAGTGTGTAGTGAAGTGCTACAACTCTTGTGAAAGAGTTGAGTGATGCACAGCTCGTATCCTGTTTTCTTTTTGCAAGTAGTATATTGCTGTGAGAGTGGTTTACTATGTCAATAGTTTTTAAGTGTCGGTTACTTGCGTGGCCATTTCCATAGCTTTAACTTGCTCCATCGTCGGTGTAGTTTGGATTGTGAACCCCACTGTCTCTGTCACAGGTTAGCATGAGGGTTTTTTCTTCAAGGTGATGTTTGTTGTGCTGGTTTGATTACCTCCTTGGCTCCAGAGTTCTTTTCCTTTAGGTATAAATTTTACCCTGCTATGATTTATAAAATTCAAAATACAGTTTTAGTATTAGAATATACAGCTTCTAACTAAAGTCTTCGGTCCCGCTTGTAGGTTATAGTTCGTATTCAAACTTGGAAGAATCCTCTCCAACGTTGGATTGACTTCAAGACCAAATGGGTAAGCCCCGGTTAAAAACCTAGCATCTCCCTGCTTGCAATGGTTAAGGGCAAAAGGGTTTTCAGTTGGAAAAGAAGCACGGCTTCGGTTCCTCCATTGCTTAGATACTTTGTTTTTAGTTATTACTTAGTTTTTTTGTTAGTAAAACCCTTGCCTATTGCAGGGTAACTCCAGCTTCTATGCCGTGATTTTTATTTAGCTTTCTTGACTTGTAAACAAGAATTACAACCTTATGGCTAAGTAATATCATACTTTGTTTCTTAAAATGTGGAGGTTCTCCTGTGTTCATGGTTTTAATAAGTTGTTTTTCAGTTTTGTTTACAAACCCTCGCTACGATGCTGTGGGTAATACCGGCCTTGAGTTGTGTGATGTATTTTGGTTATGTCTTAAGCCCTACAGCTTGACAATGTAACACATTTGGTTTTAAGAAGGATTTTAACTTCGAACTCAGTCTAGTTTATGCAATAGTTTTGTAATACTGTAAATTATAATTGTGTGTAATTAGGGTCTTTCCTTCTTCAACTGTTAGTGAATATAAATACTGTTTAAGTTATCTTTTCTAAGTGATTATTATTATAGTGAGGACTATAGATCAGTCATAATGTAAAATTTGTATTTTTATTCTTACCTGTTCAGAATATAATAGTTAGGGTTTTAATGGAATGAATCCCTTGTATAATTATACTCTTAATTTATTATTACTTAGGCTCTGCTTCTTGTTTCTTCGGTTTGGCTATTATAGGTGTGTGGTAGTATTTTAATTTGTTAACTGTAACTTATCTTGCTTGTTTATAAAATATTTTTGTTTTAAGCAAAGACTGTAAATAGTCTTAAGTATGCTTGAAATCTTTCTGTAAAGTTTATTTATATAGTTTTCAATGCAAATGGATTAAAACTTAAGTAAATTAAATTAAAATTCAATAATTTTGAAGTTAGGGTTTCGACCCTAAGGTTCTTCCTCCACAAGTTATAAGCCTATCTGGTAATATAAGTAGTTTCTAAATATGTAAATATTTAGTTTTATATTAATTATTGTTTATAATTACATTGTTTTTATTTACTGTTCTCTCACATAGAATTTATTCATGTTTTTCTAAAGGATAGAAAGTAAACTCTATTATTTTGTTTACTCTTTATAAATCAAGATTTTTTAACCTAACCCTATCTAGTTTATATTAAATAATAGTTCAATATTTAGTTGATATTGTTAAAAGATAAACTGTGTGGTTAGTATCTTGTTTATATACTTAACGGTATATTGTTGATGTAACTCTAATATAGTTTACTGTTTCTTTTCTACATTTCATTTAGTTATACTAAGTAAAAACAGTAAACACAAATAAATCATAACACTAATTTTCTTTCATAATAATTTAAACATTAAAATGATTTACTTTGCTACTTACAAATACACAATCCTACCTACTATTTTCATTCTCTTATATACTTAAAACATTTTGTCTATGCTAGAGTACGCCCTGGTTTCCAAGTGTGGAAAAACACAGTCCAGAAATTGATTCTCATTCTATTGCATTATTTACTAAACCAATTTCATTTCTATAACAATCTAATAAAAATATTAAATCTAACATTTCATAAACTCTGAACTTTTAACTTTCATTTAGCAAATAAACTAAGATTACTTAATTAAAACAGTAAACTCAAATAACATAGAACCTGTTGAGGACAGACGACAACATCATTAGGAGGCTGTTCCTCCCTACCAATCTCCTGGAGAGCGTTCAAACAACGCTTTCTCAGGACCCCCGAGCCTATTCCTGGTCTTCTTGGTTGAGAATTGGTGGAGAATGCAAACAGTAGAACCCTTTGTCAACTGACTAGTTCAATATCTCAATAAAACACTCTGCTCTTAGCAGTATGATCTTCAGATTTAAAAGCTACAACTAGATCATTCAGTAGTTATCCCCTCAAACACTTTCCAGATTTCCCTTCCATTGAATTTCTCTGAAGTACATACATTCAACCTGAATGATCACTTCTCTAGAAATAATCAGCCTCAGCTCTCTTCAATGGGAATATTTATAAAGATTGCCTAGGTCTTTTGGGTCAGTTTTCATTAATTGAGCCACCTGCTCTGATTTCACTTTCTTGGGGAATCATGACCCCAAATGTAGGGAGGTTACCACTTGCAATAGTTGGAAGTGGTTTGAGGATGCTGCCACATGTCATTTTTCTCTCCACTCAGTCTCCTCCACCAATTTGACCAGTAAACACTCTTTTAACAGCTCTCCTAAGCTGTTGTCTCCTCCTTTATTTATTTATAAATAAAATATTCAGAATTTACAATAATTATCCTTGACCTTACTGAGTCATCAATTACAACTTAGCATAAAATTTAACATATTATCCTCAAATAATATTAAATTGTTTTTGCAAAATTGGGGTATGTGACAAAGGCTCAGAAGGGTCTCCTTTTCCCAAAGCATTATTCTTTGCTTTCTCCTTCTTCATTTTCTTCTTTTCCAATCTCTCTTGATAATATGCAAACAAGTTGTCTACTATGTCTACCATCTGATAGGAAATTTTGTGGAAGGACTTCTCATATTCTTCTTGGTATTCTTCAACTGTCATTTTCTTTGTTCAATGTGCATGTCCAATATCTAGATTTAAAGTCTCAAGTTGGCCTTCGCCTTTCTTAAGCCTTGATATCGTTAATATTCACAAACTCACAATGAAATGGTTAAGCTGCTCTGATACCAAACTTGACCGAAAAATGACAGGATCTTTATAACCATTAACTTGCATGTG
Source organism: Pseudotsuga menziesii (assembly GCA_001517045.1). Taxonomy (NCBI): domain Eukaryota; kingdom Viridiplantae; phylum Streptophyta; class Pinopsida; order Pinales; family Pinaceae; genus Pseudotsuga; species Pseudotsuga menziesii. The sequence continues at coordinate 91,318 of LPNX011051694.1, forward strand.
GAAATTTGAATGATTAAACTCATTAAAAGGATTTAAATAGAAAAATTAAAGAGCATATTTGAAGCACATAAATTCATGAAAGAGATGCAAAACATGAAATTTGTAGACAATAGATGACAACCAAGTTCACCGCTCCTCAGCTATGTCTCCGGGTGCATCTCGAATGAGGACCAATATTATTAGTCTTAAAAAAATGCTTGAACATAGACAAAATGCCTTCTTCACAACTGCTACAAATAGACTTAGGATTCAAAAAATAAGTCCTCTCACTCTACAAAATCTCCCAAGAGTGGCTAAAAATCCTCTTACAAAATGAGCAAAGATTACAAAATCCTTCAAAGGAATAATGTCATTAATCTATTCACTTTTACAAATCCTTCAATAACCCTTCAATGCGTTTCTAATAATACTCCCATGCATTTTCATAGAAAATTACAATGGTTTATATAGCCCAAGAATCCATCTCTTATCCCAAAGTTGAGTAGGATTTACAAATATTTGATCCCAAAGTTAATGGGATAAAAATCCATTTAAATTTAAGAAAATATGGGAAAATATCCATAAAATATACATTTTTGTTTAAGAAAAATAACAAATACATACATACATACATATATATATGGTTTAAAATACATATAAAAATTGAATTCATTTTAAAATTGGGTCAAATCTGAAGCGCACCCATTTTGGAGTTATATCCACCAAGATATAATTAAAACCCAACATATCTCATATCCCATATCAAGTGGTAGGTTTGGCATAGTGGTTAAGGTGCTTGGAAAAGGGGGAAGAGGTCACGAATTCAAACCCGTAGAGCTCTCCCCCATAACCCGATTTTTGTTGGCATATGTTTGTGGTGGAAATTATATGTGGCTGGCTCGTGGCTTTGTGATGTTGTTGGTCCTGTGGTATAGTTTTTGGTTGTAATATTACATGGATTCAAATATGCACATGGGGTTGTTTAAAAATAATCCACATATCAACTTTGAATAATACTTACAATCTATATGGTTAAGAAACAAATCGTGGTTATGCGGACAATGCAGAGACTCTAGCGGAGAGGAGGTTGGGGGTTTGATCCTCTCTACCACATGGCACACCCTGGATGCAACCTCATCTGGCACTCGACTACCACTAGATGTGGTGTAGAGACTCTAGTAGATAGGAGGTCAGGGGTTTGATCCTCTCTACCATGTGGCACACCCTGGATGCAACCTCCCCCATAACCCGATTTTTGTTGGCATATGTTTATGGTGGAAATTATACATGGCTAGCTTATGGCTTTGTGATGTTGTTGGTCATGTGGTATAGTTGTTGGTTGTAATATTACATGGATTCAAATATACACATGGGGTTTTTTCAAAATAATCCATAGATCAACTTTGAATAAAACTTACAATCTATATTGTTAAGAAACAAATTGTGGTTATGCGGACGGTGCAGAGACTCTAGCGGAGAGGAGGTCGGGGGTTTGATCTTATCTACCACGTGGAACACCCTGGATGCAACCTCATCTGGCACTCGACAACCACTAGATGTGGTGCAGAGACTCTAGTGGAGACGAGGTCGGGGGTTTGATCCTCTCTACCACATGGCACACCTTGGATGCAACCTCATCTGGCACTCAACTACCACTAGATGTTGCCTCGGCACTGAACTATCACTTCATTTTCCATTGGACTCAACCTTCCATGTGGTGGTGCCATGTCAGCTCCGTATAATCCATGTGTCACCCTTGCATTGGTGCCATGTGCCATCTTTCTTTTCCAAATTTACATGCTTTTCCAAAAGTTTAGAACTGAATAGCTTTCACATCCAGAGTCTATTTTGCATGAAATGAACATTACCGGAAATCTCTCACCGATCTCTACGTAGATTGAAGATTCTGTTCACAATTTGAATAATTTAATTTCAATCGGTCTCAGAGATCCTCTTGAACCACTCTCAAACTTGTTCGAGCATTGATAGATTCAAAAACAAAAACACTTTGATTACAATCAAACTTGTTTTGCATGGAAAACAAATACTGAACAATGGGAATAATGTATGTATTCATAGTGTGATTAATGTCATCTTTCACGGAGTGGAAATTTCTTTTACATTAGGTTTATATGTATTCCACAAGTTGCTTTGTCAAAAATTAGGTTCCATGTCTTGTGCAAGTTACATTGTATATTAAAGCTATGTTGACAATCGACAAGTATATTTATTCAAAATACTTTACTTCCTACACAATGAAGCTCAAATATCCTCAAATGATCCAATGAATATAATAATTTTGTGTTCAAATGAAGCAATATATCCCTTAAGCAATACTATTACTAATAAACAATGAAGTTATTACAGTCCACTAACCGGAGTAGTAACTATGCTCATATTTCTTAACTACCTTGGTAGGGACTGCACTGCCATGCAACACTTGTAATTTTGGGTCGGTGCTGAAGTTTTAGTTAAAAACATGATTAATTTATTCAATTTGGCAAATTTTCCAGCTCCCGATCTTTATCCATATTACCAATTCTTCTTTCATAGTTTTACATTTTGAACTAACCTACGAATGCTCTTATAATGAGACTCATATGAATAACAAATTGTCTTCAACGTGAATTTCTTATTAAATATCAAAATGTTTGTTTTCTCACTCATACTTTATCCAACAGTTTAAAGAATCCACGCTTTGGATCACTTTCTTCTGGCTTGTTACTTTTACTATTTTTTTCCTCTAATTTAAATTGTAAACATAAGTTCTTGACTTTGTAAAATTCGAGTGAAAGAAAAGGTTAAATAGTGTTGAATCCATTTTTATAATTAAAAAATAGATTATGTATAATGAAAATTATTAAATCCATTTTTATAATAAAAAATAAATTTTAAGTAATAAATGCAAATAAATTTAAATAATAAAACATATTTTTAGACATCTTTAATATTTAATCCTTAATATGTGTTCGCCCCTCACCAAAATGCCTATATGCAGGATATGAAATGCATATATATGCAAGGTGTGATTGAAATTTTATTTCTTGAACTATTTCTTTTAGTGTACCCCCATTGCAGGTCAAGAGGACAATGTTCTTGAGGACAAAACTATATTCATTCTCTTCATTTAAATTATGACATTGTTCTTGAGGACAAACCTATATTCATTCTATTCATTTAAATTATGAGTACAAAACGAAGATATGATTGTGGTAATGTTTCAAGGTAGTAGTTTTAAATTTCTAATGATAGCAATAATACAAGTTTCATTAGTTACTAATATAAGCTCTTTTGGTTATAAAATAAGTGATTCTTTATATATGTTTTTGAATTTTTTTTTATAAAGGTTTTTGGCTTATATTAACTAACTCATATTAAAATAACATTTCTTACATTAGTTTAATAAATAAATAAATTTTGATATATTATTACATTTTCAAATAAAAAGAATAATTTATTTTTTACATGTAAGGGTTCAATATCTTAGAGTCCTTCAAAATGAAATGGAACCAATAAAAAAATTTGAAGGGTAGGTCTTTATTTAATTTGAAGGTCATATATTCTTTCATCCCTTCACAATTAACATAAAAATAAAATATCAAATAAAAAATGTGCTAGTGTTAAAAGTGGTTCTTGTGAAATTCAAACTAGAGAGAGTGCAACCATCCAAGCTTGAGAGATGTAAGAGTTATGGACATTGCACTCCTAATGAATACATAGTTGTAATGCCTCTTTGCGTTACATCTAACTAAACTAAAACACCATTTTTTATGTAAATTAATTACATGCATAAATACATTACTCACACCTTTACGAAAGTATGAGCCTCTAAAGAGATAAATAATTTATCTAGACAAATACTAACTGCATAATACATATCTATTAAAAACATAGATCAATAATAACTTTAACACTAAATACGAAAGGTGGTAGTCTCAAAACCGTTGATGAGTAACAACAACAATTACATGCATATAACAACAATAAAATAAACTATTTCAAGACTTCTAGTGAGTAACATCAATAATATAAATTAGTTTAAAACTGATAGTGAGAATCAACAACATTTTGAGCAAGTAACAACAACAATCTAACTAACAACATTTCACATTAGATGTCCTTCCATTAAATTAGCTACCAAAACACATTCCTAATTAAACAAATTACAGTAGTAGTTTTTCTTAACAAACCAGCCCAAGGTTTTTATAGGCCACACAAACAATTCATGGTTTTGCTCCTAAATTAACAAATCCAATTAGTAAAATATAAATGCAATTAAGATATGAACTAAATCCACAATATTGGTTAACGTTACAAACCACTACACCCCATGGTTTGTAAATACAAAAAAAACCATTCAAAATAAGCATGGTAACTATGACTTGACCCATGGTATTTGGAAACCATACAAAATAACTTAACAAAAATTAACAAATCAATAAAAAAACTAGGACATTTTCAGCCATATCCTAAAGAAATGGTGAGTTAAAAAATAGGGTATTTCATAGAATAAACAGTGAATTAAAAAAACTATATTTCCTACAAGCATTTCAAATGTTCTCCAAATAAAACAAGAAATGACATCTATTTCCATAATTCGCTAAATCATTATCTAGAGGAAACTAAAATCCAATTTCATCCAACTACAAATAATTTATGAATGAATAAATTAAAATAGGGAATTCCTTATTTCAACCCATAAAATACAATTTCCCAAATATAACTTTCCATTACATGTGAACTCCATTAATATGCATCTTATAAACTTATAAAAAAATGGTTTATTTCCAAGAAAAATTATAATAACTCGGTAATTAAAAATTAAAGTTGAGTTGAATTAACCATAGTTGGATAAAGAGTGAATAATACACAACAATTTCTAAACCCAGAAATAAATAACCCCTAAAACCTTATTTGCACAGGAATTTATATATTCATGCACCAAAATGTCGTAACATAAATTCCCAAAAAACATTCTTCTAGCAATTAACATATAATAGAATATGAATTTATATTCATAAAATTTCACCATTAAATTTATTCCAACAAACATTCAACACAATTAATAGAGAATTAACATACAATAAAAATTATGCATATACTTATCTAAATAAACATTCTTCTAGCGATTAACATATAAGAGAATATAAATTTATATTCATAAAATTTCACCATTAAATTTATTTCAACAAACATTCAACACAATTAATAGAGAATTAACATAGAATAAAAATTATGCATATACTTGTTGTGTGTGAGCCACTCTCCTCCCAACTATAGGACTTGTCCAACTTGTATTATTTTAACTCCCATGTCCACCCTCAAGCTGAGATCCAAACATTAACCACATGTAATTCACCAACCCCCTCAACTCACTCACAGGGATTAAACATGGATAACTAGTCAGTAAGGGTGAAATTATAACCAGGAATATGCAAAGTCAACATGTTTTAGACCAATTTCCATGTCAATTTTACAATTTACCCACCAGATCTCCTTCACAGACACATAGTGATAGATTTCACTGCAAATTTATGAATTTATCTTAACGTTTTAGCCACCACAATAGATTCACATGTAAGTGTAACAACATACAACAAGTAGCAACACCAAGAAACTATAAATGCAAGTGATTTGTAATAGAAAACAACTATAACAGAAGGAAATTGGTATCACCCCACAATTCATAACAACAAGCGAGCAATTGTAACATCCCTTAATTCTCTCAAACCATGTTCCATTTTCTTCTCTACCCATCTCTTCCATACCATGAAATTCACCTCTCATTTTTCCTCCACCTCTCAAGTGGGGCAAGTTTCCTCCATGGGTTTCCACGTGGATTTCTAAAATGAACCACGTTACCCTCTCCAATATTAATCACACTTAATTAAAATTAATTAAGCTTACCCCAAAAGCTGTAATTAATAACATTTAATCATTAAATGCTTCCCCTTTGAGTTTGTCTTAGGAACATGGGTTTTGGGATTTTAACATAAGGTTTGTATTTCTAAATAATTTAACAAGGTAAACTTGGTACAAGGGTAAACCTTAGCCCCTCTCCACCCTTGATTAATATTTTGATCTCATGTTCATTGTTTTCCTCATCACGCATCCAATTGTAATTTTATATTAAAATAATAACATGCTATGTACAAGCTTAATAGAAAAAAAGGTTTACAATGCAGTATTAGTTATAATATCTGGGACAGGGGTATCACAATTCCCCTCCCCTTAGATTTTATACTGCCCTAAGTGTTTGACATTGTATAAAATATATACATATACAACAGTTGTTGTAGGAGTATTTCTATTGTTGTCCTCATATCAAAATAGATGCATATATTCTTCCTGGATTTTATCTTCCATTTATCAAGCATCCTCCTTAGGGATATAATGTGTCCATTGGACTTTTACCTGTGTGATGAATCTGTCCCTGAGTATCTTGCTTCTGCGATCCAATATGGAAAGTGGTTGAACCTATATTTCCCCACTAGCAAAACTTGCCCTACTTGTTTCACAACTAAACCACTTTGGTTTGAATCTTATCTTTGAAATCCATCAATATAAATCTTATTAGGAAAAATATGTAAACATATCTAGGAAAATTAGTCATTTTATGCACATAAATGACCATGAATTTTCAAATTTTGTTTGGAAAGAATTCGTGCATTTCATGCCTAATCCAACATATGCATATCGATGATTTCATTGATATTCATTTCCATAATAGCGTTTTAACTATTTCAGCATTCAATGTTTATTTCAAGCAAAAATAAACATAATAATTTTCATTTGTAACAACATTTCAACGTCTTTCTTTTCTTAGAAAGTAATAAACAATTATAAAAGGAACGAGTAAGAGTTTTCCTCTCTTAGTCTTCTCCCAATTATGAAGATCTACTATTGTGGATTTCAAGCTCCTTGGTATCTTCTTCTTCGAAATGTAGATCCTTAGTTTCCATAATTTAGGAGGCACATTCTCACCATCCTTGCCTTGCATTGTCTTTAAACAAAGGAAACATGTCCTCAATGTAATCTACCGAAGGATAGTCTTCCTTACCTTACATTGTCTTCAAATAGAGGAAAAATGTCTTCAATGCAATATGTCGATGGATACTTGTCCCTGTCTTGCATTGTATTCAAACTAATGAAAAATGTCCCCAACGCAATCTACAGAAGGATACTCATCCTTGGCTTGCATATTCTTCTTATTCTTAAGCTTTTCTCGATTTCTTGACTTTTCATCTCCAATATGCAAGTGATACCAGCTTGCATATTTTAGTACCTGAACAAACACCAAGTGACTTGACAGGCTCATCAATATCATATATTTATCAACATGTATTATGTGAGAACTAAAATCATATTATTAAGTAAAATTACTTCTTAGCATTGAAACACTAGGAATGCATCCATTCCCTTGGGGTGTAGTCAACGTAGACAACCACAACATAACACAACACCAACAAAGCATCCATTCATTTTTGATGCATACCATGTGGGTGGTAATTTTATATTAATCATCTTTTCAAAATAAACACATCTTCTAAATATCATCTCTTATAAAATTCTTTCCAATAATAAAATTCAAGTTAGAGTAAATATTACTCCCTTCTTTCTCAAGGCTTCATCAATATAATTATTTATTTGTGCCACACTTCTTCAATCAATCATGAATAAAAACTTCTGGGATGACCCCATAGAGCTTTAATTATCTACATTACTTACAAGTAATAGCATTAGAATACATAAATAAATCACTTCCTATAAGTTTAGTTAACATCTAGTTAACAAGTTATACAAATTGACAATATTCAAGAAGCTAAAATTTAGTTATCATCCTCATTAGTTAGCAATTTATATTAGTAAGTAGTTCATCTCAACCGACATCAACTTACGCAAACACAATGAACATGAATTCTCAAATCCGAATCCAAAGCATATGATCTCAATATTCAAATAAAGAAATCTCTTTAGTTACCACATTCTTCCATCAACATGATGAATAACTACTTGTCCAATCCTAGAGAAGTATAAGATCACAATCTCTTTCTCTGCATGCTTGTGAAGCATGCATTAGCATTAGATATATAAAAACCCTTATTAACATTCACTAACTAGTTATAATCAAACAATAACTTAACTAGATCAGCAGTTAACAAGTTTTATAATTTAACTTCATATTAATATATTTTACTTTCATCATTAATCATGAGTCTAAAAGTATAACAACTGACACAAGCATAATGAGTAAAGATTCCAACATTTAATCCACCCTAAGAATATAGAATTCAAGCATTTAATTGCCTTTTTCAGAATACTTAACACATTTAATAATGCATTAAATATAGTTATGTTGCAATTATTCTATTTGCCATTAAGTAATACATTTCAATATTTCATAAGGTAAAATATTTTTGTATAGATGGATTCAGGCATAATCCCATCTCAAGAATTTAGCTAGCTATCTAAAGAGGATTTAAATGCTACAAATCATACAAGGTTATAGTACCATACATAACATATCCAAAACCAAACAGCTAGAGATAATCTTCAGCTAGAGACTCCACTCATGATCAATGTATCCATTCAACAATTTATATTAAGAAAAAAAAGATTATGATTCAAATTGAGAATAATAGTATAAAAATAATTATAATATAAGAAATTAAACTTTACACAATGGATGCATATATAAAGTATGCATTTTTCCAACATTTGACAAACCCGCTGCGCAACTTTGGCACAAATTTGAAATAGATTACAAGAATAGTCAGTCATGAGTATATGGGTTACTTAATTAATCACTTCAAGCAATAAACAACAAATGCGACTAGGAAATGAACATGTTCTTCAAATATATGAGTATTAAACACTTCAAAATATTAGCTTCAACTAGCTCTATGCCAAATAACTCACTTTCCTTCTTGGTTTCCTTCAGACTTCAAAACAATTACACACTCCACTGTTCCACTGCTCAGAAATCCACCAAGGTTGATATGTGTGTAATTTTCCCTTTCACAAGACATTAGCTATGGCTAAGAAACACATTCAAAAACTCAAAAGTTCAATTATCAACAATACAGTTCACAAATTCAGAGAAATTCAAGCATGGAAATGACATATTCTATCCATAAGAATCACCATTCAAATCTATTGGTTATCAAGCATTCAAGCATTCCAAAAATCATTGAAAATCCCTTGTCATTTCCTCATTCCTATTACCAGCTAGAAACTTGAGGAAACTCAAAGGTACAAAATTACAAATAAAGTAGAAAACCCTAAGGCTTGGTTAACATGTCTACAACTAGAAAACCAATCAACCTTCTTAGGAATTTGAGGTAACTTCTCAAATCACTTTGTGCAATCCCATAGATTATGCAATCTATACTTGTTACCATGTTCAACCATATTTATGCTAAACAATGTATTCCCCTTCCCTGGTTTTAAAACATAATAGGGAGACACGTCTCCATTTCTAGTGTCAGGAACTCCATCTATGTCAATGCATACATCATTTACTAACCGAAGAACAACTCTAATTTTGACAACAATAACCAACATTCAATAGATAACAATTTCCTGGTTCAAAAACACTATTACATAACAACCAAATACGATTTACAAAACAATGACCATACACAATAATCAAATATCACAATGGGTTTTTAACCAAGGAATAATTAGCCAAGGATCCTTCACCATGAAAAACCACAAAAATGTCCTTAGAGACTTTATTCAACAACTAAGTCTTATACAATTGAGGCTTCAAGGATAAATACCTCATATAATCATTGTCATACTGTTAATCAGAAACATACATCATCAAAGAACAATTTCTCACTTGAGAAAATAATCATGCTAGTTATAAATAACTTCATAGCTTCACACTCGACCAACAATCTTATATTTGCAATTGAAATTCCATCTTATAGTTACATGTACAAACATGAACCCCTACTAGGTATTTATATAATTAATAGATAAGTTGGGAATGTACATAACATTCTAGCAAGGGGTCAAACTCATGTTTGGTCTCTTCTTGCAAATATTATTTCATAATTTTACAACTCATAATTTTTATTTTTATTTAGTAACATATTACAAAAAAAAATATCTTAAACTTCGATTTATATTATTATTATTGTTATTTTAAAAGATCATAAAGTTCAATAAAATGTCTTGTTTCATGAATATTAACTGGATGGAAACTAGGTTAATCCATCCTTCCCCATTCAAGAACCATAAAAGGTTTGCAAACAAAATAAAAGCAAACTCAATAGATGAGAATCATAACCTTAGATACTCATGACTAACAATACCAATTATCCCATTAGGTAATATAATATATACATTGAAACATTTACTTTCTTTATGAAAGAAAATACACACCCCATAGGTTCAAGAGTTGTAGCCTTAACTCTTATACCAACTTGTAATGCCTCACGTTAAATTGAACTAAACTAACACACACCATTTTTAAAGTAAATTAATTACATGCATAAATACATTATGCACAACTTTGCAAAGTATGTGCCTCTAAAGAGATCTATAATTTACCTACACAAATATTAATTATGTAATACATAATATTAAAAACATAAATGAATAATAACTTCAACTATAAATACAAAATGTGATAGTCTCAAAACTGTTGACAAGTAACACCATTAGTTACATGCATATAACAACAATAAAATAAATGATTTCAAGACTGCTAGTAAGTAACAACAATAGTTTCAACAAGTAACAACAACACTTTCAACAAGTAACAACAACAATATGAATTATGTTAAAACTACTAGTAAGTATCAGCAGCAGTTTTAGCACGTAACATCAGCAATAAGAATTAGTTTAAAACTGCTAGCAACTATCAACAACAGTTTCAACAAGTAACAGTAACAATATAAATTATTTCAAGACTGCTAGTGAGTAACAAATATATTTTGATCAAGTAACATCAACAAAATAAACTATTTCAAGACTAGTGGTGAGTAACAACAATAGTTTCAGTAGGAGTTACAATAATATAAATTAATTTAAAAACTGCTAGTGAGTAACAACAACAATTATGGGGAGGCAGGTGCGGGTGGGATAATATTTGATCATGGAGGAAACATAGTCACTTATTTCACCCGGGGAATATGACATAAATCCAATAATGAATCGGAATGGCTCTCGCTCCTCCTAGGCCTGGAATGGGTAGGGCAAAATAACATCCTAGAACTCATTGTTTTTGAAGAATCGAAGCAGGTCATTCAGAAGATGAGAAATTATTACAAACAAAGCATCACCAATTATAGAATAATTTATGATCACATTCTCTGCCTCAACTCAGATCTTCAAGCCGCTTACTTCCACATTCTTAGAGGAAATAATACCATAGAAGACATGATAGAAGATCAAGGGGTTAAAAACAATTTGGGCATAGTTTCAATTAGGGGTCGAACCAACTTCCAAATGCATGTCCCCTAGCTCAAAAATTAGGTGGGGGGCATGGTTTGAACCTCCTACAACTTTATCTTCCATTCATCCCTCCAGCTCCCGAATGGAAAGTGTCCATCGATGTGAAAGCATTGGTTACGTGGCACTACCGATCATGTGAAGGCATTGAAGAGATATCTTGACCTCTAGCTCCCCAAGGCCAGGAAAGGATCGTTGGCATGCTTCATGGAAAAGTAAAGAAGTATGAATACTTCTCCCCTGCCTCCTACAACCTTATGTGATACTGAGGAAGTTCTTTGCAAGCCGCTTGCATTTGGTTTTTGTTCTCCAGAGGAAGAAATTAGGCTCTCGTTCGAAGGCTTATTCAGTGGAAGGGATCTTGCCTATGATTCTATGTAGATTCTCCTTTCATTCTATGGAAACACAATGGGTGAAGAATCACTTGCGCTCCCTCTTGGTTCTTGATCATTAGAGGAATTTTTACCGTTCAGGTTTCCTGCTGTAGGCTCCCACAACGGTAAAGATTTTTTCTTTGGCCTCCCCCTTGGCACTTCACAGGACCTCTCCTCTCTCTCTGCTCCACGTTCAACACTAAGCAGCACTCAGGTTTCAATGGAAAATAATTAAGGAAATACGGACATAAACAATATCAAATCAACTATGTCGGATATTAAAATCCACCTACACTGGATCTATGAAATGGTATGCACTGGTGTCAAGGAAAGTAGGGTTGCTGCATCAAATGTTAAGTATTTGGAAAACCAAATGGGTTTCCATGAGTCTATAATTGATGATAATGATCGTGACCTTCATGAGATGATGGGAAAAATGGATTTCATAAAAGAAGAAGTTCATAAATTGACAAAAATGAACCAATGCAACCACTGCCAGGAAACGCTAGCTCATGGAAACCACCCAATGGAAGAAAGCTCGCTCGTTCATCCTATTCGTGGGCTAGAAGGAAAGAAAAAGTAGTTTGTTTCACCATGACTTTAATATGTTTTTCTATATTTTCTTAAATTATAGTCATTTTGTGAGAATCTACCCTATAATGGGTCTAAATTATTTCATAAAACATCCAAGAACCATCTATATTTTAGTTATCAGTGTAGTTATTTTAGTTATCAGCGTAGTTATTTCATTTTCCTTTCTTCAGAGTAGTTTCATACTATGGAAACTCTTTTGTAAGGATGGTTGTGCTCATCTTTTTTATATATAACCATTTCTCTAGTTTTTGTTAAAAACAACAACAACAACAGTTACAACAAGTAACAACACTTTATTTAAACTGTTTCAAGACTGTAACAACAACAGTTTCAGTAGCAATTACAACAACAACAAGAATTAGTTCAAAACTAATTCTTAATATAAGGCTTCCATCCATTTCTATAAATTACTTACTCTTGAAAAACTTAAATTTCATAAATATATTCTCATAAATGAATTTCATTCATTAAAAATGGAAAAGAACAAAATTTTGGGTTAACATATTCTTCCATTGAATTAGCTACCAAAGCACATTCCTAATTAAACAAATTACAATAGTAGTTTTCCTTAACAAACCAGTCCAAGGTTTTTATAGGCCACACAACCAATTCATGGTTTTGCTCCTAAATTAACAAATCCAATTATTGAAATGTAAATGCAATTAACATATAATCCAAATCCATTGTATTAGTTAATGTTATAAACCAATATAGCCCATGGTTTGTAAATACACAAAACCCATTCAAAACAAGCATGGGTAACTGTGACTTAGCCCATGGTATTCACAAAACATACAAATTAATTTAACAAAATTTAACAAATAAAAAAAATTAGGGCATTTTCAGCCATATCCAAAATATATATTGAGTTTAAAATTATGGGATTTCGTAGAAAAGACAGTGAATTAAAAACATGGTATTTCCTACAATCATTTCAAATGTTCTGGAGATAAATATAAAATAGGAAATTGACATCTATGTCCAAAATGAGCTAAATCATTATCTATAGGAAACTATGTGTCAACTCCATTAAGATGCATATTATAAACTTATAACAAAACCGAGAAATAAATAATCCCTAAAACCTTATTTGCACTGGAATTTTTATATTCATGCACCAAAATGTGGTAACATAAATTCCTAAAAAAAACATTAATAATTAACATATAAGATCATTTGAATTTATATTCATAAAATTTCACCATTAAATTTCTTCCAGCAATCATTCAACATAGAATTAACAGAGAATTAACATAGAATAAATTATGCATATACTTATATGAAGATTTGTCTTGAAGCAGGAAACTATCTGGATATGAGCCACTCTCCTCCCAACTATAGGACTTGTCAAACCTATATTATTTCAGCTCCCAATTCCACCCCCAAGCTGAGACTCAGACATTAACCACAGGTAACTCACCAACCCCCTGATCTCACTTACATGGATTAAACATTAATAACTACTGAGTAAGGGTGAAATTATAACCATGAATAGACAAAGACAACAATTTTTAGACCAATTTCCATGCCAATTTCATAATTAACCCACCAGAGCTCCTTCATAAACACACAATGATATAATTCACTGCAAATGTATGAATTTCTCTCAAGGTTTCACCCACCACAATAGCATTTCATGTAAGTGTAACAACATGCACCATGTACCAACAACATGCAATTATAAATGAAAGAGATATGTAATAGAAGGAAATTGGTATCAACCCACAATTAGTAACAACAAACCAACAATTGTAACATCTCTTAATTCTCTCATATGATGTTTTGGTTTCTTCTCTACCCAGATCTCTCATACCCACGAATTTCCCCGCTTGTTTTTCCTCCATCTCTCAAGTGGGGCGAATGTACTCCTTGGGTTCCCACATGGATGTCCAAAAGGAAACACATTGCCCTTCCATTATTAATAGCACTTAATTAAAATTAATTAATCTTACCCGAAAAACTATAATTAATAATATTTAATTATTAAACACATCCCCCTTTGAGTTTGGATTAGGAACGTGGGTTTTGGGATTTTAACATAAGGTTTGTATTTCTAAATAACTTAACAAGGTACAAGGGTAAACCTTACCCCTTCACCACCCTAGGTTAATATTTCAATATCCTCTTGAATGTTTTTCCTCATCACGCAACCAACTGTAATTTTATATTAAAATAACAACATTTTATGTACATGCTTCATATAAAAAATGTTTACAATGCATTATCAACTATAATATTTAGGCCAGGGGTAATGCAATTCCCATCCCCTTATAGTTTAGAGGGTCCTCGGTGTTTTCCATTTTACCAAAAATATACATATACAAAAATTACTACAGGGGTATTTACATTGTTGTACTCATAATCTTCCCGCACTATATCTTCCATTTTGCAAGTAGCCTCCTTAGGGCTGTAATGGGTCCATTGGACTTTTAGCTGTCCGATGACTCTATCTGTGGGTATATTGTTTATGCGATCCAATATGCAAAGTGGTTGAACCTGTATTCTCCCACTAGCATAAATTTCCCTACTTCTTTCACAACTGCAACCACTTTGTCTTGAAGCTTATCTCTAAAATCCATCAATATTGTCAGGTAAAATAACTCCCGATTCATTTATTCCATTGCAAAAACATTTATTTATACATTACATATGCTGGTTGAGTTTCATCTTCTGACCAGCCTTTTCAGCTTCCTACATAACTATTCATTTTCCTTTATTTATTTACAAAATATAATCCCGATGGATTATATTCCAAAAATCCCCCCTTAATCCGAAGGGGTGTTAGTAAGTCTGAGCATGTTTCTGAATCTTTCAAAATTTTCTCGTCCAAGCGCTTTGGTGAAGATGTCTGCAACTTGATCATTTGTGGAACAATGTCGAAGATGGAATGTCTTGGCCTCTACATGATGTCGAATCAAATGATACTTTGTGTTGATGTGTTTGGTTCGATCATGGAATCTGGGATTCTTAGCCAGCTTGATTGCAGAAGTATTGTTGATCAATAATGGAGTGGATTTCTCTTGTTCTTCTTGCAAATCTTCAAGTATCTTCCTGAGCCATACTATTTCTTTCGTTGCTTCAGCTGCAACCACATATTCTGCTTCTGTTGTTGAATCTGCCAGAACTGACTGTTTGTGTGATCTCCATGAGACAGCTACTGATCCAAGACTAATAGTGTATCCAAAAGTTGATACTCCCATCTCCTTATCACCATCAAAATCTGAGTCTGAGTACCCAATAAATTTGAAGTCATCCACCTTAGAGTACTTGAGTCCAATGTCTTGAGTCCCCTTCAAGTATCGTAGAACTCTTTTTTCAACTGACCAGTGTCCTTCACAAGGTTTATGCATGAACCTTGAAAGTATGCCAACAACATAAGAAATATCTGGTCTAGTTTTTTTTTTTCTTCGGAAAAAAATCATAATTTTATTTCAAATAAGAACAAAATTACATCTGCACATGTAAGAGGATCACTAAGATCCCTACATTGTCACATATTTGCTGTCACATATTTTCATAACCAAAAAATTTACAAAACTGTAACTGTAAAAGCATATCAGCTAGATACATCACAGAAAATATGGGTATCACAACCCAAATCACACACGAGCACCACTAGAAAACCCACTACCACACAATCAGATATACTGCTGACAGTAAAGGCCACCACCTCTGAAAACGCCGTAACCGCCGCAGAGATCCCTAAGGACACAATACGGGTCACCACGCAAGAGTATATCCTCAGTCACCGCCTCCGCCATAAGGCTGGAGAACTCTGCAATAGAAAATCCAACAGCCTCAAAAGAGAGAAACCCTCGACCCCAATACTTGAAACCGAAGCCCACCAATCATGATGAGCCATTCGCCCTCGAACTCGAGATGACCCGGGATCTTGTATGAAGCCCACCGATCAAGCCAAAAACCCCAACAAACCACGGCTCAGTTTTTTGAAGCCTCATTGAAAACCAAAATCCAATGCAGCCCTCGCCGTCTTTGCAGACTGAAAGCCACCACAGAACAGCGGCATCTAACACAGTCTTTTCAGCGGGTAAGGTTATCGCAGGTGCACTCATGACCTCACCAATAGTTGATTTTAGCCCTTTGGGGGCATTGCTTTGTCCTTCTTGTAAATGAATCCAATGCACTTGAGATCCTTGTCAGTAACAGGAAGCCCTGAAATACTGGCAAAATGATAGACAAATTCCTCCAATAGCTGCTCTGCTATGGCTGTCCGGATCGTCTTTGACATAACATCACCCAAGAATGCTGAAGGTTGTGCCTCCGCTTTAAAGATCATAGGCTCCTAGAAAGAAGACAGATCTTTGAAGTTGAGCATGGAGTCCCGGCCACTCACCAGAAAGAACCTCTTCCGGCGCCACGACCTTCACTTCCACAGCGTCCCCGGAGGTAAACACAACAACTCTATCAGAAGAAGATGAAGAGATTCTTCCCTTCCGTCTCATTTCCACAGCCGAGCGCAAACCATATCTAGGAAATGTCGATTTCCCAAGGAAAACAGATCTACAATTGTCGATCACGCCGTTCTTTATCCTCCATTGCGGCGCTTGACCCAGATGCGAGGTGGTGAGGTTCGAACCCTGGACGATACCTGTAGCTGTCGACATAGATCCCGAGTGTGAATCTGCGATCAGATCCACCGTTTGTATCTAAACTGCAAGAAACGATTACCCATGCAAACACAGCAGGGGCAGGAGTAAAGCACAAATCGGTTCTGGAGCACACGAAATCCCACGACCCCGAATTGGAGCTGAAGCCCATCGATCTCGACCAAAACCCCATCAAAGAAGCCGCGACGTAAATTGTTGAAGCCTCGACGCAAACATTGAAAACCCTGGCGAATGGAATCAAAAAACCCTGGCGATGGAAAAACCACGGCATCAGATACCACCTCCGCCATGACCGCTCAGAGCTGGCATCACTGCAAATGGTAGCCATATCATCTCGAAAGTTTAAGATCAAGAGCTGAATCTCTCAACCCCCATTCTTGGAGCCCAGAGATGACAAATATTTGGTCTAGTTGTTGTAAGGTACATAAGTCTTCCTACAAGTTGTCGATACTTGGTCGCATCCTCAAATTCTTTTCCTTCGCTTGATGTGAGCTTCATTTTCTGTTCCATTGGAGTAGAGATAGGGTTGCATTCTGTCATGCAAAATTTGTCTAGTAGTTCTCCAACATATTTTTTCTGAGATAGGAATATGTACTTAGGATGTTGAGTGACTTCAATTCCTATGTAATAGTGGAGATGTCCCATATCTGTCATTTCAAAGATCTTTTTCAAATCTTTCTTTATGGATGCTATATACCTCTCATTATTCGCTGTCATCAAAAGATCATCTACGTACACCACGAGATACACAACGGATCTTCCAAATTTCTTTATGAACAGTGTTGCATCATCAAGATCAAAATGTTTAAAATTTAACTTCAAAAGATGCTCAGTTAATTTTTCATACCATGCACAAGGCGCTTGTTTTAGGCCATACAAGGATTTGACAAGCTTGCATACCTTTTGTTCTTTTCCTTTCACAACAAAGCCTTCTGGCTGAGACATGAAGAAATTCTCTTTCAAGTCTCCATTCAAGAAATTAGTCTTTACATCCATCTGATGAAGTTTCCACCCATTCTGAGCAACTAAAGAGAGTAAGGTACGGATGGTAGCCCATTTTGCTGTAGGAGAAAATGTTTCTTCATAGTCAATTACTTCCTTCTATGCATAGCCATTTTCTACAAGCCTCGCTCTGTGCTTTTCAAGTGAGCCATTTGATCTGTATTTGTTCTTGTACACCCACTTGTAGCCAATTGGTTTGGTTCCAACTGGAGGGTCAACCAGATTCCAAGTTCCATTCTTCATGAGTGCATCATACTCATTCTGCATAGCTTCTTTCCACTCAACTCGAGTAGAAGCTTCTTCAAAGGAAGTTGGTTCAAAGTTAGTAGATAAATTAAATTCAGAATCAAATGATACATCCATGTCATAACCTGAATTATCTGCTTCTCCTCCATCTTCATGTCTTTTTGAACTTCTTGTTCTCGTCTTTCCAACTTCATCCGGATGGACACTTTCAAGTGTCTTTGTGGCCCATTTAGGAATCTTTCGTGATGGTCCTGGTTGATCAGCTAGTGGTGCTTCATTTCCTTCAAGGTTGAGTCTTCCAAGTCTCTCAATCACATCATCCAGTTGAATCTCTTGTTTAGGTGAACTAGCAGGAACTTCTTCATGCGAGAGAGTTGGTGCTTCATATGGAAATTCCAAAGGTTGATCCAGAATAGGAATCCCCCCTTCAAGGTTTGGAATTTCATATTCATTTTCAGAATATTTCTTTGGATGAGGATATTTTTCCAAATGATCAAGCTGTCTCTCAATAAACTGGTCATTTTTATTAGTCTCAAGAAAAATGACATCTCTGGAAATAACAAACTTCTTTTTTACCTCATCATACAGACAATATGCCTTGGAGTTTTCTTCGTACCCCAAGAAAATGCATTTTCTTCTTCGAACACCAAGCTTGTTTCTTTGCTCCTTTGGAATCAAGGCATAATAGGTGGAACCAAAAACTATGAGATGCCTGACTGAAGGGAGATGGCCAAACCACATTTC
>LPNX011051715.1:0-50720 GCA_001517045.1 Pseudotsuga menziesii
TGCAATGCATCAGTAGATTTAGATGAGGTATATTAGTGCTCTCCTATGTCAAACAATATAAATTGGTAGTGTTGGTCTCTAGATATTTTGAAGTTATGATTGCTTGGACCTGGCCTGAGAATTTGTTGCAGTAGTGTAATTTTGTTTTTCATCTTGATTAGAAGAGTTGTAAGTTGTTTCCACTAAAAATATATATTGATTTTTATTATAACACCTGTTAACATGTTCCTTGTAGCTATTATTGAGCGCCATGGAAGCACTCCATAAAAGACGATTCTTCTTTTCAGTTCACCTTCTCTTGTTCCAAAAAGGCCAGCTCATCAAGCGGCTTCACCTAAGGTTTCACTTCCCTCTTCTCTTTTGATTTATGTTTATTGCATGTTTGGGAAAGTAGGTTTATACATCTTTTCTCACATACACAAGTCATACATTTTACGTTTTTGTTGCACCAGCATTTCCAACTTGTGTTTGAGTGCATTTGTTACACTTTTGCACCAAATCATACATAGCAGAATGGCGACTCCATAGGTAAAGAAATCTATTATTTATTCTTTTGGGCGTTGGATTTGAGACTTTCTTAAATAATTCATCAGTTTTCATAGTTGTCATGTCATTCATTAACCACATGACATATAGGGGTGAACTCCTTCACAGATTGCACTATGTATACAGGTTCTACTTGTGCAGTCGAGCATAATTGTTTTGTGGATTCGTTGATTATATTTCCTGTTGAAATCCATTTCTTGGTTTAGAGCTGAGTTTTACTTTTCTTAGGTACTAAATAGTTGCAGATTTAGCCATTCAAGTTTAATTTCAACCAATTCTTAAATTGAATTTGTTAGATTAGATTTTTCTATTTTGCACATGATCTTGATTATTGTTGTTAGCTGTTGAACAAGATAAATAATTTGCTTCGTTGTTTTTCTAATTTACAGTTTATTGTTTTTCTAATTTACAAGTGATTATTTTTTATTGGATTTTGTAGGAGTGAGCTTGACTTATAAGTGGGCCATTGAGTATGAAGAGCTCGCTACAGAGGATTTGCCATTCCGTATGAAGAACCTGATGTTGAGGCTTTCAAGCTGTTAAGTGTGGTTTTGAAGCTGCTGACGTGAGATTTAAGTATGGTTTTGAAGCTGTTGATGTGGGATCTAAGTATGGTTTTGAAACCAAGTGCAAGTATGATAGTTTAGCCATTGTAATATTTTGAAAAGTGACGGCTTTCCCATAAATTTATATGGAAATTAATATGTGTTTTTGAGAAAACTCATATTTATTGTAATACTTTTGACATTTCATATAATATAATTTGTGGTTTAAAACTTATATATATGGTTGTACTTTATATTATGTATCAATGTTGTAATTATTAACTAATTAATCTGACATTACATGATTTACATGTGTATTAGATTTTATTTACAAGTGTTGTAATTAATTATAATGTGACTTCATAATTCGCATGTGTATTAGATGAGAATAAATGTATGATTTTTTTTTTTAATTTAAACATAATATCATATTAAAAATTTATATTGATTAATAATGGACACCATTCAAACTAATAAAATATAATGACCATACATAAAGCGACTAAAAATTGACTAAATTAGTGACCAATAAATGAGATTAAAGACCAAAATTCGCAAATAAAATGACCAATAATTGAGAGATACGTGACCAAACAATGAGATACAAATGACCAGAAAAATGACCAAAATTCACATATCAATGACCAAAAATCAGTTTTGGTGGCTAATTTATGGTCTTTTATTACGCGACCAAATTTGGTCATATTCTAGCTTGTCATGTGGTCATTAATTTGGTCACAAATGTGGTCATATATTTGGTCATTGATTTAAATATATGAGCAAATTAATGACCAAATATATGACCAAATTAATGACCAACCGACAAGCTATAAATGACCAAAATAAAAATGACCAATTTTGGTCATGTAATAAAAGACCGCAAATTAGCCACCAGCGATCGCCAAACCAAAAGTGGTCATTGATATGCGGATTTTGGTCATTTTTTTGGTCACTAATCTCTCATTTTCCACTAGTGTTGCATCTAGGAAACTCATTGCTAAAGGTCTTGCAAACCATCATGCAAGAGCCTATGAGTTCTCCCACTTTGTGTCGGATGCAAAGCCCACCGCTCTGCTAACTCATGGGAATGAGGTTAGTAGGTTGTGGAATGAAAGGTTTAGGCACATAAATTTCAAATATTTGTAGCAATTATAGAAAAACTCCATATTTGAAGGCCTCCTGGTCATCAAGGAAACCATCGAAAATTGTAAGGGCTGTGTGATTGGAAAACACCCTGAGCACAAGTTCGATCGGGGGAAGGAAAATTGAGCTACATGCAAATTGGGGCTGATACATTATAATATCAGTGGTATGATGCATGTCACATCCATGAATGGATCAAGGTATCTTATTACTTTTATTGATGATTTTTCAAGGTATACATGGGTCTTCTTTCTCAAAAAGAAGTCTGAAGTATGTGAAAAATTTTCTGAATTGAAGGCCTTGATCGAAAATGCCTCTGGGCTTAAGATCGAGATATTGAGATCTGACAATGGAGGGGAGTATATTAGTAATGAGTTTCTACACATATTCTCCCAAAGTGGTATTCAGGTCCAACATTCAATTCCCTACACTCCCCAGCAGAACAGAGTAGCGGAAAGGAATAATCGGTCTCTCAAGGAGATGACCACCTGCATGTTGGAATCCAAGAAGCTTGCTGCAAATTTGTGGGCTAAGGCCATGAATGATGTAGCATAAATTTATAACAGGTTTCCACACTCATCTATTAAATGGAATACCCCTTTCAAATAATACTTCGGACACAAGCCGGATGTGTCGAACCTACGGGTGTTTGGGTCCACTGCATGGGCCCGGATTCCGCTTGATAAAAGAAGGCTTTGTAACCGCAAAGAATAGAATGTCTATTTATTGGGTATCCTTATGAATCTAAAGGTTTCAATATTCTAGATATAAAAATAAAATAGATCATCATTGAGAGAAGTGTCAATTTTGATGAGCCTCTTCAGGAGGTGGAACTAGTGAAGGAGAAAACTGTTGAATTTCCTTCCTATTCTACTGAATATTTGGATGATGAAATTGGGGGTGATGACCATGATTTGGATCCTATAATTTCTGATATTAGTGTGTATCAGTCATGATATTCTGAATCAGAACCTGAAGTGCAAAATCATCTTCCCACATGGACCCGACAGACACTCTCCTCCACAGGAGATAACATTCGAAATTTGGATGATCCAAGGAGAACCCGGTCTGATTTCCAAAGAGTAGGTATTGTGATCTCTTTTCATGATAATTTTCTGTTCAAAAATTGATATTTTATGATTATTTCAGACCCAAAATCCTACTACCATGCTCGAAAGGATTTGAGATGGCAAGGTGCCATGGATGAAGAGCTAGTTTCTCTTCCTCTGGGAAGGAAATTGGTTCAATGCAAGTGGGTGTTTCAGAAAAAGGTTGCTGCTGATGGAAGAACATGCAAATATAAGGCAATTATGGTGGAAAAATTTTTCTCTCAAGTCCAAGGTGTGGACTACCATGAGACCTTTGCACCGGTTGCAAAAATGGACTCCATCCGCCTTGTTTTGGCAATTTTAGCATCTAAGCACTGGGAAGTGGATCATATGGATATTAAGTCAACATTTATGCATGGATATATTTATAAGGAGATATGCATGAAGTAGCATGAGGTATAAATCATTGATCCATCTTTGGTTTGCAAGCTAAAGAAGTCAGTATACTGGTTAAAACAGGCCCCAAGAGAGTGGTATTCCAAGATAGATGTCTTCCTTCTCTCGCAAAACTTCCAAAGGTGTAGATCAGATCCAAATGTGTATTTAAAGTAGTATGATGTTAATCTAATTATAATTTTTTTATATGTTGATGACTTACTGATAACAGGTAGCACAGTTTCCTCCATTTCAGCCATCAAAACTGCTCTCCACAATGCCTTTGAAATGAGTGATTTGGGGTTCCTAAAACAATTTTTGGGGCTCAAAATTGAGCAAAATTATGATGGGATTATGGTCACTCAGTCCAAATACATTTTATAACTATTAGTAAAGTTTAACATTGTTTATTGTAGGCTTACACCATTCCCTTTCCTTTCAAGGATCAGCCTTTAAGAAGGAAAAAGCACACCTCCCATGGACTGCACTATCTATCGACAACTGATTGATAGCTTGTTGTACTTGACATATTCTCAGCCTGATATCTATTATTCCATGAATGATGTATCAATATACATGCAGCAGCCTCATGATTTTCATTGGAAGGTAGCCAAGAGGATCCTCCAGTATATTCAAGGAACCAGGACCTATGCCATTCACTATGCTGCAGACTCCGAGCTAGAGCTAGTTGGATACACAGATTCCCATTGAGCGGGTGATTCTATTGATCGAAAGTATACTTCCGGATATGTATTCATGTTTTGTGGTGGCCACATTTTCTAGTCTAGCAAAAAGTAGGTTGCCATAGCACTATCTTTAGTAGAGGCCAAGTATCGAGTAGCGCTGAATGCTTGCATCGAAGTAGTTTGGTTGCAAGGAATTCTTTCAGAGTTTGATCTTGGTAGTACTTTGTCCACTTTACTCTTTTTTGAAAGTTAAAGTGCTATTAAGTTTTCCACATATCCAGTTACCAGGCAGAGGACCAAGCATGTAGAGATCCACACGCACTATATCAAGGAGCTAGTACATGACAGGACCATCATTCTGCAATACTGCCTGACTGATGAGCAGATTGTAGACATCTTCACCAAGATATTTTCAGAAAATAAGTTCACTTACCTCTATTCACTATTGGGGGTGAGTTCATGAGGGTGATTCAGAAAACTTTCAGTGTTCAGCTTGAGGGGGGGGGGGTTCCCATTGGGTTTTCCCTCTTTTCGTCACTTAGTTTGTTTTTCAGTTTCAGCATTGTACAGGGTGACCTATGGCCTTAGTTGTCTTAGTTTGTTTTTTGAGCATTTTTTTAGTTTCAGCATTGTACAGGGTGACCTATGGCCTTAGCTATCGAGGCCCTAGCATTTTTATGCATTTTATGTTTTCTAACTCCTCCTAAAGTATAGCTTAAGGGGGGTGTTGGAGACAGTTACCACCTTACACACTCATTTTTGTCAATTTGGCCTAGTTACACCACTATCCTAAGTATTATTGTCTTAATTAACATGAGTGGAGCATTAAATGTCATCGTCTAGATCACATCCATGCCTACCTTTAGTCAAGGAGTCTAACTTAGCCTTCTCCTACATTCGGGGAGGCTAATTGGAGCACTCTGGGGGTGATCTGGGTGATATTAATGCACCTAATTGCTAACTGATGGTTACAATTAGTTAAATAGGGCAGTGAAGGTGCCTCCTTTTATTAAATTGATTATTTAATGATTATTTAATGAACTGGAGTCAACAGGAGCACCTCCAACCACTTGTGATGTTCAGTTCCACCTCAGTTAACCTCGTCGAGTTTCATTGGAGTCATTGAAGTGCTGGCACTTGATGGTTTGCTTGCCATGACATGTGTCTAATCTCTTTCAGTTGAGACTGAATCATTTATTGCACTTTGACTTCAGTTAGGGCTCAGTGGAGTCAATTAGGGTTTTGATAAGTGGTTAACTTGAGTGTTGACTAAGGCTTACATTCAGTTAAGCTAGACTCACTCATTCAATTTGAATGACCTCCTTAGGAATTTGATTTCATTCTCATTCATGCTTGTAGCATGACATTGTAATGTAATTTTCTCATTCTTTGTGTGAATATACAAAGCATCTACTCATTCCATAGTCCGATAACACCATTTCATGAGTTATTTGTTGATTAATATTTGATGAGTCTGACGTTTAGTCCCTAGATCAATGTGCAAGATTAATAACTTGAAAGTGAAATAAAAATGAAGCTTGTTAAGCTTGGGAAGGTGTGGTAAGTTAGCACCTAGATTTCTTGGACCCTTTGAGATACTGACCAAGAGAGGACCAGTGGCATATGAACTAGCGTTACCTACTAACATAAGAGTCCATAATGTTTTCCATGCATATTTGTTAAAGAAATATGTGTATGATACTACACATGTGATTTATTGGTCCTTATTACAGGTGAAACCTGAAGGGGAGTTTGCCCCTTAACCTCTTCATATATTAGACAAGAGAGAGGTGCAACTCAGGAAGCGCACCGTAGTCCAGTTGAAAGTGCAATGGAGGCACTTCGAGACCGATGAGGACACTTGGGAGAATGAAACCACCATGAGAAAGGATTACCCTTCCTTGTTTCATGATTTTATTCTGAATCCCTAGATCACCAAGGATGATGTTTTTCTAAGTGGGGAGGGATGTAATATCTCAAATTTTGACCTAACACTTATGGGCATAAGCCCCATTAATTATGATGTTACTTTGATCTTTTATTTGACTTATTGGGTCTAAGACCCCATGGATATGAACATGATGAATTGTTTGATATATTGGGCGTAAGCCAATTGCATATGTTATATATATATGATTTCTTGTGTTGGGCGTGGACCCTAAAGGACATGATTGATGAGATGTTTTGTGTCGATCGAGGAGCTCTGGAGCACATGGGTAATTGATGTTTTGTGTTGAGCAAGAAGCTCTGGAGCACATGAGTACTTTTATTTGTGTTTAGATAGAAGATCTGGAACACATGAGTTTTGTGACATTTGTGTTGAGCATGAAGCTATGGACCACATGAAAACATAAATTGGAAGTGTTGAGAATAATCCTAGGAATCTTCCAAGTTGATGTTGAGCTTAAGCTATGGAACATCATATCTTTGGACATTGTATCCCTAGGTGTATCCTAGAAGTATATCCTAACATTAGTATTGAGCGAGGAGCTCTGGAATTGCACTAAGTTGTAACTCCTTGTTTTTAGTGTTGAGTATGGGCTCTGGCTAACAACTAAGAGTTACTGAAAAGAATTAATATGTCGAGTGAAAATGGCTCGAATAAAATATTGATATCACCTGGATTATTTTTTTTAAGTGATTAAATGAAATTTTGAATTTCTGTATCTCATCGAGTACTGAACAACTACCATGTTATACAAGTGAATCTAACATGCAAGGAGGTTTATAGTTTCCTATACTAGTTGACCTAACCCCTATCTAAAGCCCCTATTAAAGAAAGTTCCATATGTTTATGGATCATGCTATATGATACTTAAGGACAAAATGTCAACAAATGATATATATATATATATATATATATATATATATATATATATATATATATATATATATATATATATATATATATATATATATATATATATATATATATATATACATGATATATATAAAGAGTAAACATATTAATAATACTAATAGCTATAAGAAATAAAGAAAGGATCCATATATTATTATTATTAATAATGATAATTAAATATTAAAATACCTACAAGAGTCCAAATAGGAACTAGTTAAAAGTTTCTAAGTTAAATATTAAAAATACCTAAATTAAATAAAAATGGTTAAATCAAGAAATCAAATGATTCTTGATTGAACTGCCCCTTTGATTGAAAAGCCTTCCCATGAAAACCCAAGCCAGAGAGAGGCTTGGGATCTTTTTGTTATTCCATAATTCTACCTCATAATTCTCAAGAGAGTTCTTAGAGAACATTTTTTTCTAAGAGGAAAAAGAAGAATTGATTCAGAACCTGATATACCAGCTAGGGAAGCCTTACCTTAGGAGCTCTAAGCTACTTTCATGTTGGAACCAGCACGGGGGGAATCCATACTTAAACCAGGAATGGTTCTGGGTCATGGTTGGGTGGAACATGGTAGTTCTGAAGTGATTCGATTATTTAAACATAGGTCAGATCTGTTTATGAATTTGTTAATGCTGGGTATTTGAGTGTGCAGATTTTCAAGCATTGAAACAACTCCATCTTGTAGGTATGACGTTCTTCATTTTTCCCTCATAAACTACACAAGTTTTACTAATTAGAGTAGATTGAATTCTGAATGATTATTGAGTAACTGTCTACTATAAGTTGGGTTATCTTTTCTACATTTCTATTTTCTTTCAATTGCAAGTTAAACTCATTGTTTATTAACAGATATATTTCTTTATCAAAGGTTGGGTTATTTGTTTGTCTTTTTACCAGGTTGTTCTAATATATTTCATTCATGGTGAAATCAACAGCATTAGTGTTATCGATAGGATGGTTTTGTTTTCTAGTTCATTTCTGCAATTTATTTCTTGTCTATAAATTCCAGTTCCAAACCCTAGAACTAATTAAAAAAAGAGCCTATATCTTATCTCTATTAGCAGATTTCATATTGCCAAGAGGATTATATTAATTATAAATTAACCAACTATTACCTATAGTATTATCCTACTCTATATCACGGGGGCTTCACTTATTGACCAATATCCTATCACGTTAGTTCATATTGTGGGTTTTACAATTATAAAAAATTGAACCAATATATTGTAGGTATTGGGGGGATGAGGTGTTTAAGGTGGGCCATGGGTCTTCCAGGTGGCCAATACATTACCATTCACAAGTAATCCCTATTACAAACAAGCTTAAAACTTGTTCCTCTGTGTATGGGCGTTTTGACAAAGCTTTAAGCTCGTCATTTGAGACCTAAGTTTTACGACCTAACTTGGCTTCACGTAGCTTTTAAGAACGATTATAATCCCTACATCCCATTATAAACTTAGGACTTAGCCTATAAAAAAATTATGTGAAGTATGATACTTAATAACTTGAATATGATAACTCCATCTAAAATTACTATAACACTATACTAGTATACAGATTTTAAGTCTTATGATAAAATTACTTGTTTTCAAAAGTTGACGTGTCATTCCTGCATTGTCGTATGTTCCAGTTTGTCTGCTTATCTTGTGTTTCCATAAGGATGGATTCGTCATGTCTTAACATTTTAATCCCTATACTTACAAATCCTATTTTGATGCTAGTGTTACAAGGTTATGAGTCTTACTTAGCTTATGTAAGCTAATGAATTTCTTAACTTAGTATTATTACAGGTGTCTCAAATAAAGGATTGCCCCCCTTGAGTTCCAAAACAAAATAACAATCCAAAGGTAACAAGCACCAAGGTTATATTAAAATGACTAAAGGAAACAACTAGTTCACTCTCAACTATAGAGAGGGGGTAACGAATTTCGATTCAAGTGGAGTTGGGTTAAAAATTTAGTGTGCCCATGTGAAGGGCTCATGGTTCCATATAGGATGGATAAGGAGTAAAACGCTATGCGAATTCCAAAGGGTTGGTTCTTCTATGTTGTTGAACTGGTGAGGAGAGCCGAGGGCTCTTGGCCTTTCCAACATTGAGAAAAAAAAGGATGCACTCAAACTACCACATCTTCCTTCGCAGAGATGTCGAAGTTTAGGGTACTTTGCTCCTCGGTATTGGTTTTTTTTAGTTTGGTGCAAAATATTTTATAATGTCAAATGCCAAATTTAAAAAAAAATTAACCTCTTTCCATTGTTTGACTGGCATGAGGTTTCGATGGTTTGTTTTTCGACAAAGCTTGTATTGAATGAGTGAGCCCGGGTCAAGGGTACCTGGCACCGAAGGGTCCTGGTAAGACCTATGTTCCTGAAACCCTACAGTCCTTTACATTTTATGGTGTTAAATATAAAAGAAAAGATGGATCATAGTTTTTTTTTTGGTCTAGCATCGATTGGGAGATACAAGGGTTTATACGAGCCCCCTCTGTTTGATGGTAAACACTATCTTTTTTTGTCTCTACAAAATTAAATGTAGAGATAAGTTTTGTTTCTATAAGCCTTCAGGGTATGATAGGGGTCTATATAGAGATAATATTTTTAAATCCCCTTCTTGTTCACAGACCATGGAATTTGTGTGGGAAGTTGTATTATGTTCATTTTTAATTATTGAAACTCTTACTGTAAAATTTTAGCAAAGTTTATAAGCAATACAGTCACTGAGATTTTTGATTCTACTTTATTTAATCCTTTGAATAGATCTTGGTACTGCTCTGCATAATTGATATATTGTTTATTATTATGTGAATGCATTTTTTTTTCTTGCTTACGACTATTGCATCCATGCTTTTGTTAAAAATATGCCATTCTGGCTTTTAAAATGGTTACATTGTTTCTTTACTGATGATAAGTTTGAACTTAGGGTACTGGCATTGCAAAAATGCTGCCTAGATTTTGTTTCTATAACTAGGATGATTTCGCTATAGGTTTTCGTTATTCTATAAATTACGTAGAAATTCAACCTTATAGGTCTCGACACATCGACCTTTGTTAATCCTTATATAGGGAACACATCCCTTGAATGTCTTACAATAACATGATGAGTTTGGTCTTTTCTCTAATTCTTTACAAACCCTATTATAATTTATATAGAGTTTGTTTGATTTTTAGGTTGGATCAAATCTACCACTTCATTATTTGTAAGTGTTATTCCTAATTCATTTTTTAAATCGATAAGCCCTTTGGATGTATGAAATTGATACTGAGTAATTATTATTATTCATATGTATTTTCCCTTTTATGGGTCTCGATCCCTCGATTGATTCCATTGTGTCTTAAGTCTAGATATGTTGTTTTTCGCAGGTTATAATTTTTTATTGGGGGATTCACTATGTTTAACTATCGGAAGGCCTAACTATAAAAAAAATTGTGTTCAATTAAAAACGAAAAGGCGGGAAACCTTTACCAAGGATGCCGATGATAACTTTGTTTACTACTCTTTATTATTTATGTATGATTTTATAAGAAAAAATAAAGGAATGCTAATAGTTTATTATTTATGTATAATACTTAATATTAGGTGAAGATGTATATAATAAAATGATACTATTTCTAAATAATAATAAAATATAGTCTACAATTTCTACTATGAAAATATGTTTAAGCAGTTATAATTCATTTCTCCTGTACTTAACTTAGAATTTACAAGAAAGAAAAATGTTTCTACTTTATTTCGAAAACAAAAATAGTTTTGGAAGATTTCATCATTCATGAAATCCTTCAGAAATAAACAGAAAATAAATTAAAAGTAATAATCTAGAACAATATAGAACATGTTGACTTTCAAAGTGAACAAGTATCAAAAGAAGACCGTTCCTCCCAACCGTCTCCTAAAAGCATCCAAGATTACTTTCTTCAGGACCCCCAATCATGTTCACTGAACCACCATAATGAATATACTATGTAGAATCTTGTTGTGTCCTCTCTGTAACTCAATAGTCACCATTGCAGTCAATACCCCAACAACTCACTTTAGCTTTCCCCTCATCAAATTCCTCTTGTGTGCCTAACTTTTTAGTGTGCAACAATCCATAAGGTTCTAGTATGTAGTGAGCCTCCTGCTCATTTGGAATTTAATAGACTTAATGAATCCTTTGGATTGCTATGCCTAAGTATTTCTAGAGAGCTCTTACTTCATGTAGATAGTTTGACAACCCCAAATGAATTATGGGTAAAACTAGAATCTCTCTTTTGGGAAAAATGATGAGTTGACAGGATATGAGCTTGAAAATGAGCTCATAAGCTTGAGCCCAATGAATTTTGAAACCATCTAGGAGTTTCATCACCAATTTCAAGTATCGAGTACTTCAATTGAAGCAATGTGGAATTGAGAAGAAAGAGGATCAACTAATACTGTCCATCCTTCTAAATTTAGGCCTAGAATTTTCAGTGTTTGTAAGCACCTTCCATTCTGGAAAATTGACACTTCGAAATTGGAAAATTCCAACACTAGCCAGATTCATGGAATCCCTCACCCAGGAGTAGGAAAAACTAGTTCAAATGGGAACCATTATAGATAGAAAACAACAATATTTGTCCATGGGTGTTTTGAATTCCTCGAAGGGAAAGTAGAAGGGAAATAATTCGAAGCAGTTAGAGAAGAGGAAGCTTGATAAACCCAAAACTAGTTATGGGGGTTCGAATCCTGTTGGAATATCATAAACCCACTCCTAAAATAATTAATCATTATTTGTTTAATTTCCTACCCACTAGCTGAGATAGTTGGCATCCACTTGCCATCTATATCCCATGATGATTTATTTCTGATCATGGGTTGATATTGACCACTTTATCGCCATCCAACATTGGTAACTATGCTTTACAGTAGAATCTACCTTTTATTCTGCTTTATTGTGCTTTTCTGTGGATAAGGTAAAGCTAGTAAACTAGGAAATTGGCAGCTTTTGTTGCCAACCCATCCTCCATTATTTTCTCTCCATATTCTAGGATTAGCAAGTCCTTCCTTCACTCATCATCACTCACAAATTCTATTGCTAATTCATGAAGTGCTTGATAGATTAGGAAAGTGATTTAGCCAACTATGGGGTTTATCATAATTAGTAAGCCTTCTTTATGAGCTAGCTTGAGTTGTCTTCGAGAAACTCTATTTTCCTTTATAAGGATGTATTACCTATGTAATAATATCAATTATCTTTTATTGATCATTCATTAATGTGTGTTCATTAATTCTTCTTCTTCTCTCCTTATGCTAATTCTCTAATATTCTCTGCGAGGTTAATTGTGTGCCTAAATCCTTAGCTTGTTTATGAAATTCCTTATGCCATCAAGGATTTATAATTCCTACATTGTATCCAAGCACAAGATATCAAATCTCTACATGATATCAGATCTTTGATATTTCATTAATTAATCCTCCTTTTTAGATTTGCAGGTTTATTTTGCAGGTTCAACTTCGAATGGATTCAAGAGTATCAGTTCCTCGTCTCTCTCCATTCACAAGCTATCCAGAGTGGAAATTGAAGATGATTTCATCTCTAAAGAGAGAAGGTCTCTATGAGATATCTATTGGAGTTGGTGAAGAATCTTATGAATATCTGAGTGATTGGTTGAATGATTGTGATAGAGCAATTGGAACTATTTGTCTAGTTATCTCTCCAAGCATGAGCTACCTTATTGATTTTGTTGAAAACCCAAAGGATCTCTGGAAAACATTGGATAGAGTTTTGGGAAAGCACAATGAGGATCCTTCTAGCTATGTGGAGAGTGCCTCTAGCTCCTCAATGATTTCTCTCTCTCAAGATTTCTCGGCCTCTACAAAAGTTTCTCATATAGTTCCTGTTGCTACTACTCTCTTTGATTTGAATGATTCCCTTTCAATCAAGAAGAAAATATTGAAGAGCCATCTTTTTTGTATCTCTTGAAGTATTCTTATGGTGCTTTTGATGAAAAAGAAGTGACTAATGTAGTAGCTATTGTTATTGATGATTCACTCACACATTCAATTTTCTCTATGTCTTCTATCATGGATTCTGAGATCCATATGCCAGACCTCTCACAATTTGTGCATGCTACGCAACCCATTGACTTCGAGGATGTTTTCTTAGCCGAATCAAGTACTTCTAGTGTTTTTCCACTTACCATACTAGATCCCATGCACTTCTGTAGCTCCTCCTTTGTTCTTGGCACTCATTCTCAGAGCCTCCTTGAAAATTTTGAACATCACTATCTTTCCTCCTTACATTCTTCTACCACAGAGGATTCTTTACCAGTATATTCCCATGAGTCTATTGTTGTGCTTATATGTGATATATTGGAGTATTTGGAATCTATGTCAACCCATTGAGCCCATACATTCACACTCGTTGATCCTATGCCTTCTCTATGTTCCTACATGATCACTCGTACACATCTTATCTATGTAAATGAAGATGGAGACATCATACATTCACTTGGACAATTATTTCACCTATCCAGATTTCATTTCATCTTTATTGGTTCAAATTTCAAGTCATCTCATCATCTTGGAGCTGATTACAAGTCTCCAGATCCTTCAGTATTTCCTTCACATCATTGGATCTCAGTTGTTTTGCATGGTCCTAGTATCCATCTTGCAATTGTTTATATTTTTTTTATCTAGGTGATTATAGTTATCTTCTTCCCAAGAATAAGATCCCTCCAGATATCAGCATCTAGTTTGGAGTAGCAGCAACACCAACATTTTGGCATTTTTGGTATTTCATTTCATGTCCTTTCTTGAGGGAGGATTTTCCCCTTTAGGTTTTTCCTCTTTCCTCATTTCTTTGGACAAGATAAATTGTAAAAGGGTGACCTAGCCTTGTTGTTGGGCCCTATATGCATATATATTTCTGATTAGTTCAGGGGTATCATCATAAATTCAGGCTCAAAGGGGGGTGTTGGAATATCATAAACCCACTCCTCAAATAATTAATCATTATTTAATTAATTTTGCACCCACTAGCTTAGATAGTTGGCATCCATTTGCACCTTAGAGTCAACACTTGCCATCTATATCCCAGGAATAATTTATTTCTGATTCTGGGTTGATCTTGCAGACCACTTTATGTCCATCCAAAATTGCTAACTGCGCTCTATAACAGAATCTACTTTATTCTTCTTTATCCTGCTTTTTTGTGGATAAGGTAACACTAGTCAACTAGGAAACTGGAAGCTTTTGTCGCCAACCCATCCGCCATTATTTTCTCTCCATATTCTAGGATTATCAATTCCTTCCTTCACTCATCATCACTCACACATTCTATTTCTAATTCATGAGCTGCTTGATATATTAGGAAAGTGCTTTAGCCAACTATGTGGTTGATCATAATTAGTAAGCCGTCTTTATGAGCTAGCTTGAGTTGTCTTATAGCAACTTTATTTTCCTTTATAAGGATGTATTACCTATGTAATAATATCAATTATCAGTTATTGATCATTCATTAATGTGTGTTCATTAATTATTCTTCTTCTCTCATGCTAATTCCCAACAATTCTCTGTGCGGTTAATTGTGTGACTAGATCCTTAGCTTGTTTATGAAATTCTTTATGCCATCAAGGATTTAGAATTTCTACAAATCCTCCTGAGGATAAGGACAAGAAAGGGAAGAAGAAAACTAAATGTAGATTTTTCCATAAGGTATGTAATCCATAGAGTTCATGCATGAAGAAAACCATTGATAAGATGTCATAGCTACTCGAGAAAAATATGATCCCTGTTTGAGATGGTGCAAGGAAGAAAGATGGAAGCTTAAGTTCAGACAACAAGGAGAAATTCCATGCCTTGGTAGTAGGTACTTCTAATTCCTCAATGTTCATTATTGATTCAGGTAAATCTAGACATATGGTTTCCACCAGAGAGCTCTTCTTCTCTATCCATTCGAATAGTGGACCAACCTTTTGAATGGGAGATGACTCTGAGATCCAGACCAAAGGAGTTGGTAGGATATACTTGGAGCATGGATATTTCAATGATGTGCTCTATGTACCAGATTTAGAAGCAATTTTGTTCTCATTATAAGTACTGATGGTCATCAACAATGCCTCAAACCACCACCTAATACCTATCAAGGTTATCCTCGCCTTCAAGCAGGGATACAAGTGCCATTAGAAAATTTTGGATATTAGGTATGAGTCTTTATGCCTGAACATGATTGAGGAAGGAAAGCTATTCCTTATTCCATAAATTAAAGTTATATGCATTTAGGTTAAAGAACAATGCCTTGATCAACCTCACATCAATGTGTCTAGCATATACTTGGCCCAAGTATGTGTCTCGGGGCCTTGAAAAAGGTTCATAAACAATGCCTAATACTAATGCATCAAATGGATATTAATGGAATATAGTCCTAAGAATGATTCCTTCAGCTAAAACACATGACCTCTCAAGCAGATATTTGACCTCAAAATGGTGTTTTGGACACCATTTTGAAATTTTGAGCATAAGGTATTATTGACAAGGCCTTGAACATGGTGGATGGAAGAAACCTAGATGTTGGACCCTAAAGGGATATTTTTTGCTTCCAATACTAATAACAATGAATTGAACAAACACAAATGGCCTCTCAAGGGGATCGTTCACCTTCAATAGAGCCTATTTAAACCATTATAGTATTTTGAGAGTTATCTCTAAGTATTGAGGCCTAAACAAAGATCGAGCGATGAAATATTAGCCTTAGTCCTAAAATGTAGCCTTTGAAACTCAAGGTCCATAAATAAACCATTAACCTACCATGCATGGCCTCTATGCACGATATTTGGCCAAGTTGTAACATGACATAATTAGAAGGTTTTTAGTACAAAGGGTGGTCGTGGGACCATATAAATGGATAAGAGAGGAACCTGAGGCTTAGTATCTAAAACAATATTTTAGGTGCCTTACTTCAAGAAAAACGCCTTGAACCATGGCACTCAATCTCCTAAGAGTATCATTTTCCTTCGTGTTCAGATATGGGTAGGTAGGTCCAACAACATCATGTTGAAACATCACACATGATCTTTCAAAGATTGCATAATGCATAAAATTCATGGTCAAATACCAAATTTTTCTTCTTAGCCTAGTTTAACTTTTCACTTCCCTTCTTGATTCAATACTACCCATATGGTCATGCCACTAGCATCAAAATCAACTTGAAACACTTTTTCAAAGTAAAGTAATGGAAACACTTCCCTCTTTGTTACCTTCTTCTTCAACTTCACCAATTCTCTTTGAGGAGCTGCATTCCATTCAAATTCTCCCTTCGCCATACAGGTTGTCAGTGATACATAGATGCAACTGAAATTTCTTATAATATTTTTATAAAAACTAGCCAAACCATGAAAAATCATTTCCTCTATTACACTTCAAAATACTCACCAATCTATAATTTCCTTCACCATGTTAGGGTCCATTTTCAATCCTTATTAATATATTACAAACCCAAAATACCGTAAATTACTCCTTCATAAAAGAACATTTATGCAGATTTATCAACAACCTAATTCTCCTACTTGAATATCCTTTGTAACACCCTTATCATCTATGTAAGATTTTCTTCCTTGGTCTTGCTGAAAATAAAAAGATCTAAATAAACAACTAGAAGCTTACCCAAATATGGTTTCAGCATGTGATTCTTCGCCATAATAAAAGTACTAGGAGCATTTTTCAATCCAAATGGCATTATAATCCATTCATATGGTGAGTCTTTTGTCTTTAGTGTGGTCGTCCATTCATATCCTTCTTGAATATTTATTTGGTGATACACACTCTTCAAATCAATCTTGGTGAAGTACATTGATCCTCTCAAGAAATATAGTACATCATCTCTTCTATGTAATGGAAATATTTACTTTATTTTAATTCTATTAATGGCCATTGAATCGGTGTACATCCTCCATTCTCTTCATTTCTTTGATGCAAGTATAGTCGGTACCACACATAGACTTAAAATTTCCATGATTATTCCCCTTTCCAACAATTATTGAAGTTGTTGGTTCAACTCTTGATTCTCCATAGGTGTCATCCTACATGGTTACTTGTTTTGAAATATTGATCCTTGAATAAGATCAATCTAGTGGCATATACTCCGCATATGGGGTAATCCATCGACATATCTTTGGGATAACTTTCTTGAAATATGTAATCATCTTTCCAACCTCCATGAGAACATATTTTTATGTACCTCTATACTAAGTCCTTTTGGTATGACTACAAAAGAACAATTCACTCTTTTTTCTTCTCTCATAAATTATTTAGCTGAACATAGTGTGATTCTTTTCCCAGAATAGTTACTAGTGCTACCCTCACCACTTCTAGTATCCTTTATGGGTAACATCATAGTTTTCTTTCCATCTTTGTTCGCCAACAAAATTTTCTTCTATCTGTCATAAATCATATTCCTTCCATATTGTCACGGTCATCCCAACATTAGATGACAAGCATCTAGGGGTACTACATCACATGTCAGTTTAACATCACAATTAGGGATTTTAAAATTTATCAAACACTATTTAGAAATAGTGACATGGTACGCCTTTTGAAACCATGAGATATTATAGTCTAGTGGGTGTAGCCTACATTTCAATTGAGTTTCTCTACAATCCCAATAGAGACCAAATTATCTATGCTTTCTCCATCGACAAGTAGAAAACATCACTACCTCCAATTTTTCCCATGGTTTTGAAAATCAAAATTTTCCTTTGGTTTTCTTCCTTCTCTAGATGGTTATCAAGATTGAACAATGTTATTTTAGTCATCAAGTTTCCTCTCACTTCTGGTTGATTTTTATTAGCATTATCTTCAACTATTGAACACTAGTACCTTTAGAGGCTTAGTGACATGTGTTTTACTCTCCTTCTTACTCATAATATGAATGTTTTCAAGGTATTCATATGCCTTATATCTAGGTGTTTGACACTTATGGTATACAAAAGGAGGTATTTCTATCATTATACCTCTAGAGTTTCATTAGAAACCAATATTTACTCTACCTTTGTTGGTTTCATTACCTTTTCTAAACACCTAGTTTTGATTACCATAGTTGGTTCCCCCTTCCTTTGTAACAAATAAAACATTAAAATAATGAATAATAATAATGATAATTAAATAATTAAATAACATTACATTAATTATATTTAATTAAGAGACACATCCCTTTGGTGAATAGTCACCATGTAAGCCTATTTATTCGGGTTACACCATCATTGTAATCATCATAACATATTTTTATAAACTTTTATATGTATTCATGGATTATTTGTATTTTCAAAACTAGAAGTTATATCGTTATAGTGGTATCAGAGCCCTTTCTTGGGCTTCATTCCATGCCTTTGGCCACATCTTGGCTTTTAGTTGTCATCTCATATTTTCTTAATCATTGGGTCTTTGAACTGGAAAATTAAAAAAAAAAAAAAAAGAGCGCGAGAAAAAGAAATAAAAAGAAGAAAGAAAGCAACATAATAAAAGGGAAAGTTAAAAAAAAAAGAGTTTCGAACCTAACTTGGAAGGGTAAGAGTTGTTCCTCGCAACCAACCAATCTATACACAATCCATAAGAAGTTTTAATAAGAAGTGAATTCAAACGATCAAAAGAATAACTAAGAATACATTGTACTCTTGCACTTATGGCTATTATCGAAGAAATATAAGAACACAAGTTGTGAATTATGGCAATTATGAAATCAGAATTGCAGTCGCATCTACAAGCAGTATTCGATGAGCTAGAGAAATATAAAACAACCAATCATCATCTACAATTTGAGATTAATAATAAAAAATTGCTTAAATTGTTTACAAAACAACAGAATCGTACCTTAAAAATGAAAATCAAAGGTTGGACAAAGCTAATGAAGAATTCAAGAAAATGTTATGAGATAAGGATTAGAAAATATCACATTTTAAAAGTCACAATCAAAACCTTGATGGAAATATCACAAATTCCAAGAATGAAGAAGAATCACCTTATAGAAGCAATGACAATTTAGAAGAAGAAATAACGAGTATAAGCAAGCTCATCATGAACAAAGATAATGAATTGTTGCAAGTCTAGAGAAAATTAGAAAGTCTAGAATTAGATATATGTCCACATTACCAACACATGGAAGAAATCCAATAGAAATACGACAACACTAAAAAGGAGCACAAGTTGGAAATTATGATTCGAATAAATAATACGTCATTGGACAATATGAACAAGTATTTCAACTTAGAAACCATAACAATATTCTAGTTGCAAAAATAAAATAAAAAAACTTATTAAGAAGTCAGATAGAATTAATGAAGATGATGAAGGGAAAATGCTGAAAAGAGAAGAAGAAAATAATAGCTTAAAAAATCTTAATAAAAAAATAGAGGGACAAATTTAGAAGTTAAAAGATAATGAAAAAAAACAAGAAAAGTTGAAGTTCTTGTAAACAATCGACAAGCAACTCAGGTACCTTATTGCCATTCACATCACAAATTTGAAGAATGAAGAAGAATCACCTTATAGAAGCAATGACGATTTAGAAGAATAAATAACGAGTATAAGCAAGCTCATCATGAACAAAGATAATGAATTGTTGCATGTCTAGAGAAAATTAGAAAGTCAAGAATTAGATATATGTCCACATCACCAACACATGGAACAAGTCCAACAGAAATACGACGACACTAAATAGGAGCAGAAGTTGGAAATTACGATTTGAATAAATAATACGTCATCACACAATATGAACAAGTATTTCAACTTAGAAACCATAACAATATTCTAGTTGCAAAAATAAAAAATAAAAACTTATTAGGAAGTCAGATAGAATTAATGAAGACGTTGAAGGGAAAATGCTGAAAAAAAAGAAGAAAATAATAGTTTAAAATATCTTAATAAAAAACTAGAGGGACAAATTAAGAAGTTAAAAGATAATGAAAAATAACAAGAAAATTTCAAGATGATTTAGTAACTTAATAAACTATTGGAGAATAAATTAGAGGAATTCAAGATGAAAGCATCAAGACTCTCAGGAAAACAAATTCAAGTTGAGGAACAAGAAACAAATACAAACTCAATGTAATTTTTATCAAGCAACAAATCTCGAAAAGCACAAAAAGTTGAAGTTCTTGTAAACAACCTACAAGCAACTCAAGTACCTTATTGCCCTCCACATCATAAATGCATAGATTGTTAAAAGCAGAGACAAGTGACAAAAAATATGTATACTACCATAAATGAACTCCAAGATGTCATCCTATAGTGGAAATGCAAACCGAATTAGGATGGATCAATACTTTTTCATTTCAAAAAGTGTGTTTAGCATTTACGAGCTGATATTGTCATGTAGCCACAAAATATAACCCAAGGCCAAAAATAAACAATAAATATTCTTCAATAATAACAAAAAAGACATTAAAATAATGAATAATAATAATAATATAAGAACATAACATAACATTAATTACATTTAATTAAGGTACACCCCCTTTGGTGAATAGTCATCATGTAGCCTATTTATAGGGGCTACACCCTCATTGTAATCATGATATCACATGTTTATCAACTTTTAAAGATATATTCATGGAGTATATATATTTTAGTAAGTGGAAGTTTAAGAAGTTCGAGTAAATAGATTTTTTGTCCCACTACTATATTCTCTACCATATGTGGTTCTTCCTCTATCTCTAATTGTTTCTTTTCTCCTTTTAGTGGGCTCTACTTAATATTTTTTCTTCTTTCTGGAGGGCCAACTAACATGCCTCTACACCCAAAAAAAAATTGGATCACTCTTGCTACCTCTTGCTACTTGATAGATCCATAGATTTATGTTGTTGATAATCAAATAAGGAGATAAGACAATCTCTCTATAATTCTGGCATATATATGATTAATATGAAAAAAAATTGGAAAATAAAAGGCAAAAACTTGAAAAAAAAATTACTTACAAATTTATAAAAAACTAAAAAACATACAAATCCACATTTACAGTTTATTCCAAGTATGAATGGTATTCAAAATATATCTAAATAATTTTGGAAAAAAAATGTCTCATTTTTAAGGGGTGAACCAGAGTTATTTACTAATGATTTTTCTGTTCCCAACTTGAAACGGAAGGATAGATTTGCACAAGATTGTTTGCTGTACTGATTTAAATGGAAAAAAAAAACCATTACTTTCCAGAATAAAACAAACAAAACTTTCTAGCAAGTCAACAATTAAGTCCTGTTACGATATAACCTATGATCAATTACATAATTACAGCTACAAGTTACAATTTGCATGCATTTGCATTTATTTATGAAAGTAGAGCACCCAACACTCTTTGAGATATATAGACTGTGCAATAAAGTTTATATTTCAAATACACTTAGCTTGCGTTTATATTTCAAATACCAAATGTTTCGAATATCGAGAAGCTTTGAGCATGCCATTCTGTTGTATCTAGGGTAAAAACTTCAAAGACAACCATTCACCTCCTTCTTCCCTGATATCGTTGGTTTCTATGTGACCATTAAAACTACTAATGCACTTGGATCTGAGGTTTCCGTCTGGATGCAAAGGAAACAACTCCACCAATTCGTCTTTTTTTTCATGTTCATGTTCTTGCGCAGCCGAACAATTAACATTACTTATGCGGATGTCTCTAAAATGATGCGCCCATCCGGCATTTGTAACTGCTCCTTTGTTCCACATGGTGTTTGTGAAACCATGAAGTTCAGAGAACGTTTCATTCCCAACAGATTGCAAATGTTGTTTTGATGTACCGAAGGCTGAATATGTACGGAAGGCTGAATCTGGTGAATTTGTGTGCCCCTAGAAGCAATAATATGAATTACCGCGTGTACAATTAATAAGAGAGACAACAAGATATGTGAAATCTAATAGTAATAATGGAAAAAAATTGAGACTAAAAGAATACCACTTAAATCCTCCTTACCTGTGCTGAACACTGGGCCATAACCGTTGAAGAATCCAAGATAATGCCATGAGCTGAATATAGACAGAAATGGGTATAAAGTTAGAAAACAACCAAAGATGGAAACGCTCAAGACTATTAAAAAACAAAGCAACTACAGTTTACCCTTAGTTGGACAAGAATAGGTTTGACTGTCCAAGCTTTTGACAATAATATCCTTTTCATTCTGAGTATTCTGACGCTGAGGGACTGTTGATTCAGTAGGGGACTGCTGCATCTGATGGGTTGTTTCATTCTGAGTATTCTGACGCTGAGGTACTGTTGATTCACTAGGAGACTGCTGCATCTGAAGGGTCTCCATTTTCTGTTTTCTCTTGTAACGCTCGTGAGTATTGTGAAACCAGTAAAACACATTCTTTGCTTGTACATTGCCATGTTGTTTGAGTAGAATTGTAATCTGATCTATGTGAGAGCGACTAGGGTTACAATTGCCTTGTCTGAAAAGCTCTTCCAAAATCTCTTTCTGTCTTTTGGTGGGCTTCCAACGGGACAATTTAATCTCTCCCACTGTTCCCATGGAGTTTGTGTTGTACGTAACACAAATCTCTGTTTGCTGCGATGAATTTAAATTTCTGTTTGTTGCGATGAATCTATATTTACGCTCCCTCAGTCTGCGAAGAACTCCACGTTCAGCTATGACGAACTTACTCAAAGTTTTCAACTCATCAACCAAGAAACCCTACTTCGCATAAACGGAATACGCCGAGTGCAAAAACAGATCAAATATCAAATTTCAGATAATTCGCTCGCTAAGAAATCGCATCGTGTTTATTGCGAAAATGGATGGGGTGATTAATTTCCATAAATAGTGTGAAAATCTATGTTGCGCTCATCGCACAAAGCAATTGTAGAATTTGCTTCCATAATTACCGGATTCATCTTCAAAACAACTCATCGGGCTCTCCATCACATACTTGTATCTTGGAAACCACCCATCCGGGCTCTCGATCACAATTCAAGTATGAAATTGCCTAAATGCAAAATTGATTAATTGATAAAGGTCGGCAAATTATAATTTAATTGGTGAGCAAAAATTTATTTCATTTTTGAGAGAAAATTTGGAAATGTAAGGAACAAAGTGGGTGTTAATCTTGTTTGAAGCCTAAGATAAGATGGTGTGTTTAATAGGATGGAAGGAGGTGGGTAATAATAGAGAAAACAAATATTTTGATTTGAAATAAAAAAATAAAAAATAAAAAATGAAAGGTAAAAAGTGTTGTAGTTTGGAGATTGAGATGGTGTCTTGAATTCTAAATGGGATGAAAGCTAAAAGTTAAAAGTAATAGTGAGAATTATTGTAGTTTGGATATTGAGATAGTGTCTTCAATTCTAAACGGGATAGGTGACGGTGGGGTGACAATGGAGAAATGCTTCCATGTAAAATTAATTGAAGATGGATTGGCTATTTTTTCTCGTATTCGAGTAGCATTTACTATTTTTACAAAATACGAATGTAACTATGTTTTAATCCCATTTTTATTATAGAAATGGATTCATCTCGGCACTCAAAATTCCAAAACATGACAACTGTAACTTGGATTTTTAAAAGTACTCACCGAATTTTACCAAATTTTACCAAAGAATTATATTTTAATTGTTGAGCAAAAAATTGTTTCATTTCCAAAAGAAAAATTGGAAATGAAAGAAATAAAGTGGGTGTTAATGTGGTTTGAAGGTTAAGATGGTGGCTTGAATAGGATGGGAGGAGGTGGGTGATAATAGAGAAAAAATATTTTGATTTGAAATTAATTTAATATCTTAATGATCCTTATATCCATACTAGTAGGAAAGTGATACTCACAAGATGTTAGGTGTGATGGTTTGAGTCTTTAATACCCATACTTTGTGTTTGAACCTTAAAATGTCATCAATATTCCCACTCAATGAGTTGATTTTATTGGTTAGCAATTGCTTCAAAGGGTTCTCCGGATGCCATCAATATGTTAGTTGTGCACCGAGAATGTATCTAGAGGTTTGTCTAATTTCATAAGATAACAATAATGGAAACTATGGCCTAAATTCTATTTCTTCGACTAAATCACCATGAAAAATGCCAACAAACTATAATATAGATTCTCTCTCTCAAGGGTCTTTGCAGTCAAGGTTGGATATAGATGCCATTGAAATATTTTACACATCAAAGAGGGGTAAACATGGACGAGGAAGAAAAAAAATCACCTTAGGGGTATTGTTGAATCTTTTCAGACTCAAGAGACTTCAATTCTTCCTTTACCATCACATCAGTCCTTTAAAGTGGCTCTATGCGAAACTTCAAGTGGGTTACATGTGTTGTGGGTAGATTTTGTCAACTAGAAATAGGTTTTTACTATGACACATGATAAAAGGTGTAACCAATAGATTTAATACCTAATTAATCATCTTAGAGCTCGCTCCATGAAAAATACTTGGATACTGTAACATCCCCAATTAAATAAACATTATTTGTAATAAAAAATTTATCATTGTTTTATTTTTGAATTAGATTGGCTGGATCTGGAATCCGCCAATAGGTCCTTAGAGGACAGATGTAATTAAAACATTATGCTTGTAATAAAATCATGAATGATGGGGCAACCATGTTGAATGAGGAAACTATGCATGCAAAGAGTGGGGATGAGGAAGAGAAACCTCAGGGGGTTACACTAGGTGTCAACATGTCATTATGGCACTAGACATGCCCTGGAATATCATGGAATGTTGTGGGATGTGGGATATCCACGGGCAATTGATCGCTAACTGGAAAAAGACCTAGGAAAAATAGAAATATAAAAAGAAGCATATGAGAGGAGGCATGGCGTTACTTAGTATTCTGAAAAGCTTGCTGCGGGAGCACTTTATGTTAGGAAGGATGAAAGAGATACTTATTGCATGAGCACTATGTGTTAGACAAGTGATTTGTTGCTCAGAAACTTGACATGAGGTAGTTTGTCCCCACTCTTGGAATGAATAGTTTAGATTAGGGGTGATTGCGTATATAAATCAAGACTGGTCCAAATCTACAGTTGGGTTGAACATGATTGTTCCTTCTTGATTCGGCTGGGTGTACAGCTAGGTCCCCTTAAATATTTAGCTCCTTGTAGATTATTGAGGTCAAAATATATCTCTTTTGTGTGCATGGAACATCTTGGATGATTTTA
Source organism: Pseudotsuga menziesii (assembly GCA_001517045.1). NCBI lineage: Eukaryota > Viridiplantae > Streptophyta > Pinopsida > Pinales > Pinaceae > Pseudotsuga > Pseudotsuga menziesii. The sequence goes on from LPNX011051715.1 coordinate 25,357, forward strand.
TGGATTCTACAAGAATATTTGGATTCTTTATAATTTCGTTGTTAATGCCCCGATGTAAGGGATTCCTTGTAAGTAGTGGAATGCTTGCCAGCTTAATGGAACTTTTTCACTTTACTTATAATATTCATTTACTTGTTGGACTTTGTGAAAAGAAAGTGTTGATTCCATAAAAAAAATTGACTCTTGTAACCTACCATAAAATCCCCACGTATGAACTACGCCTTAAGAAAAACTAAAAAAAATTATGGGCGAGATGGTTTGCAGAAGGTTAAATTTTCCTAGAAGTTAAGTACTTCTACAATTCGCAATGCTGAAGCAGAAATTATGTAATGATGTTAAGTACTTCATCAATCCGCAATACACAATACGAAAGCGGAGATGAGGAAGGAAATTATGTAAATAATATTAATTACTTCCGTAATCCACAATCCGCAATAGGGAAGAAGAAATACGGAAGGAAATTATGTAAATAAGTTAAGTACTTCCACAACCCACAATCCGCAATACGAAAGCAGAAATGTGGAAGGAAGTTATGTAAAGAAGTTAAGTACTTCCGCAATCCACAATGCGGAAGCGGAAATGCGGAAGGAGATTATGTAAATAATTTAAGTAGTTCTGCAACTTGCAATTTGCAATGTAGAAGTTAAGTACTTCCGCAATCTGCAATCTGCAATGTAGAAGCAGAAATGTTGAAGGAAATTATTTTAAGAAATTTAGGTACTTCCACAATCTGCAATCCACATTGTGGAAGGAAATTTTTATGGGGAATTTAAGTGCCTTCTGCAATCCACAATGCAGAAGGAAAATTTGTAAAGGAACTTTATATAAGTTCCTTCCACAATCCGCAATCTGCATTGTGGAAGTGGGATTGCAAAAGAGAAATATGTAAAGGTGAAAGATGCTTGCCACAACCCGCAATCCACATTGCAGAAGTGGGACTCTATGGAAGGACCATTGCAGAGAGTTCATCGTGGAAGCATTTTTCATGGAAAACTTTTAAACTCGAGAATTTGGAACCCGTATTTTGCAAAGGTTTAGGATAAAATCTTTAAGGATGTTTTATATAGTGTACCTTTTTATCCTTGGTGTTTGAGGTATCATCTAAGAATCATAAAGTAAGTCTGGTAATAAGCATGAACTCCCTGGTTAATATATGATAGAGAATGATTAAAATGGTCTATGACACACACACACACATATATTGGAAAAAAAAATTATTATTATTATTTTCACGTGGTTATACGAGTATGTTACATTTGGTATCAAAGCCACAGGTTAAACCCTGTTTCCTATGGAAACATCTAGTTTTCGTTGAAGTACACTGAAATGGTAAAGTAACAATAATAGTGTTGTGTTCTTTGTATGAATGCATAAATTGTGCTCAAGGTTGGATCTCCTACAATATTCACATCGAGTATACCATGCCATGACCTGCAATAAGGTGCCTTTCATATCCATGATTGGATATGTGATCTAGTTTTATCACATATGCGATGAATAGATCCAGTATTTTTAGGTTTGGAATATTTTGTCTACATGCAAAATTGTTTTGTTCTAGGGTACAACGATGGTTTCCTGAAATCATGATGAGGATCCACCTGAAGAAAGTTTTAGCACTGGACATGCTGGATGTCCCAAAGAGAGAGAGATCCCACCCCACATAAAATTGCAAGGGACTAGAATCTTTTGCATTGTAGATACCCCTTCCCATTGAGTCCATAAAATTAGACCAGTTGTTATGTGAAAGAGTAATTTCATGCTATGATAAGGATTTGGAAAGGGAGAACTCCTCAACTCTTCTCTTACTGATATAATTATATTTTATAAGTTCTTTGTACATCAATTTTGGGCATAGGAAGGCTGGAAATGAAAGAGATTAGATAGGACAAATGCATATCCACTAGTAGGCTTATTAATAGGTATGGCATAGTGCATGTGAAGACGTTTTTTCATACCTATGATATTGAATAATAGTAAAAGTAGTGATTTTTTACGTATCCAATGAGCCTTAATGATAGTTATTGATGTTTATGGTTATTATGATTAATGGTAATGGTTGTAGGACCAAGGAAAATAGATGCATGGTTGAAGATGTTGAGGATATCGTGGTATGTGACCAATAACATGGTGAAGAAGGGCTAGGACAATGAATCTATGATGAATAGGTTGTTGCAAGGGTTGTGTGGTCCTTGGTAAGAGGGTAATTGATAAGGTAACATTAGAAAAGTTTGGTTTGAGGTGGAGTTGGTAGAGTCTGGAACATAGAAATGTTCAATGAGGATTATGATATTTCACGCATTCAATAATATATGTCATTTTGACTAATTAAAAAAAGAGTGGTGAAACTTTTGAGCTGATCATGGGGGACGCCCTACGTTATAATGCTCTTAAACTTATAAGAAATTGTTCTACACTAAACATAACTAATTAATGAAAAAGAAGTAGAAAAATCAGTTTGGTGTTGAACTTGTTGGGATCTAGAGCACCTAAAATATTTAAGTTCACTGGAAGTAAAATAGGTCAACTTATTCCAAGAATTTTTCCACTTAAAATGCCTCTTAAGGTTAAGAAATAAACACTAAATTAACTAGGTAACTAGCTCCAAGTATTTGGGAGCTGAAGGATGTGAAAAAAGGTACTTTCCCAGTATTCAAAGCATAACCCGACTAGTTGAAGAAACAACGCTAGTGGAAAAGGTAAGTACAAGGCCAGGTGTTCCATACCCTATAAAATCATAGCATGTAGTAGCTTCTTCTCCACCACTTTATTTAGCACCAATAGGGAACTTACCAACTTTTATTTAATGAGGTTAAAAGAAGCTTCACACTTCAGGGTCCATAAGAATAGCTATTCTTTCTTCAATAATTTCTCCAAAGACTCTATCATCGGATGCATAGTTGCAAATAAATATGATAATATTACTTGATCTCTCGGTCTGTCATATATGGCAATTTCTTGCAACTGTAATTTTATCCAACTTTTGAAGTGGTAATTGTTGCTCGATATTGTTTGTCTATGAAGGGTGAAAGGTGTGATGATGATGACGATGATGATGTTGATGATAATGTTGATGATGTTTATATTGATGATGATGATGATGATGCTGTCGATGATGATGATGATGATGATGATGATGATGGTGATGTTGATGATGATGTTGATGATGATGATGTTGATGATGATGACGATGATGGTGACGACGACGATGACTATGATGATGATGATGATGATGAATGTGGTGATCACCATGTTGATCTCATATATATGAAATGACGAAGAAGAAGGTGATCATGATTATGATAGTGATGATGTTGTTGATGATGATGTTGATAATGATGATGTTGATGATGATGATTATGATGATGATGATGATGATGATGATGATGAGGATGATGATGATGATGATGTTATTGTTTTTGATGATGGTGATGATGATGATGACAACGACGATGACGATGATGACGACGATGATGATGGTGTTGATGATGATAGTGATCATAATGTTGATTGTCATGTTGTTGATGATGATGATGTTGAATTATTGTAACTTTGAAGTGTATTCACTTACTGTACCTTGATGTTCCTATCAGGAGAATCATTTATATTTTATTGTTCCCCAATGTTCCTATCAAGAGAAGCATTAATATTGTAATAGGTTAGTAGAGAGTCATGAGGTAAACCCTCTATTGTAAGTTGGGTCATTAGCACCCACCAAAAAATAATAATGTGATTTTTTAAGTATCTCTAGAGAAGTCGTCCCAGTCAATTTTAGTGGGGCTGACTTGGTTGAGTAAAATGCCAAGTGAATGAAAGAATATAAGTAGGAGAGAGGCGCTCCTCATTTGAACACACAATCACTCACTTGTGTAGCCCATTAGAGAGAGAGAGTCTTATATGGAGGGAGGAGAAGGACAAGTCTGAAGTTTTATCTTTTATGTTTTGATCATCTATATTGATGAAGCTTTTCTTGTTGGGTTTTTCCCTTTAGGGTTTTCCCATGGTAAATCTGTGTTGATCTTGTGATACTGTTTCTTTTAGTGATCCTGTCTATATTATTTTGTTGTGAAATTGAATTGAATGCTGATAATATAGCTTATAATATGGAATCTTAACATGTTATCAGAGATAGCCTCAATAGGATAGCTTTCACAATGTGAAAAAAATCCCTCTTTCCCTCACAAGAAATTAGGGTTTCTGGAAAAATTTTGATTTTTGAAGATATGATTGCATGGAAAGTTGCACCCTCCTAGAGCGCATATATTGAGCTTGAGATCAAGATTTTTGAGTGGGTATATCTCCGAAAAATTCAGACCCTAGTTTGACACTAGACCAAAAAACTATGAAAATCTAGTGAACCATAAAACTACACTACAGAATCTCAGAAGTGATATTTGAAAGGTGAAGACTTGAGATCTCCAGAAATGAAGAGAACCAGTCAACTTGCCTCAGTCAATCACATCTCCTCGTAAGATCAGTTTCTCATTTTCCATAATTTCAATTTTTTGTAATCCTCTGACGAGATGGCCCCAAGCCCGAAGCTTGAGGACAAAATAAAAGGAATTGAGAATTAGAGAGCATGGAAATACATAACGGGCCTATTTATCAATGATAATGATCTTGAAAAATATATCAAGGATGAATTTGCAGAACCCGAAGAGGCTGAAGCTATGGAGAAGCACAAAAAGGATCTAATTAAGGAACAAAGGATTATTGCTGATTCTATCAAGGATCACTTGATCCCTTAAGTGTCACCCAATAAGACTCTGAAATAAATGTATGATTCCCTAGCAAGGATGTATGAAGGAAGAAACATCAATAGAAAGATGAATCTAAGATATCAATTGAAGAGCACCAAGAGAGTCATGGAGAATCCATCTAGGACTATTTCACAAGGGTCTATCAGTTCAAGAAACAACTAGACACCATTGGAGACACCCTTGATGAAGATGAGTTGGTTATGAATGCTCTCAATGGTTTTAATAAACCCTAGGACTCATACATCCAAATGATGTGTGGTAGAAAGGAAATCCTGAATTTTGATAATGTATGGGAAGACTGTATTCAAGAGGAGGCTTGAGTGGCCAATAGACAAGATCTACTGAAGAAAGATGATCAAGCCCTATCCACCCATACGAAGAGAAGAAGGAGTCAACCTGACTTCAAGAAGGGAAATCGCAAGGAGTATCAACCTCCTAGAAGGTTCCAAAGAAGAAGAGAAATTTTTCCAAAGAAGGACTACTACAACTTTTAGTGTTTTCATTGTGAAAAGATAGGACACATTGCCAGAAAGTTTCCTTTGAAGAGAGAATAATACAAGAAGAGGAAGAATTACAAAAGACATCATGCACATCTAGCTGAAGATGAGGATGAAGAAGAAGAAGAAGAAGGACCACAGAGAAAGAAAGCAAGGAAAGAAGATGCTGTGGAGTATGTACTATTCTCTGCACTCTCTAGGTCTATAAAACCTAGAGAAGACACATGGATTATTGATAGTGGTTCTTCAAAGCACATGTCGTGACAAAGAAAATTCTATCGAAACTTGAATAAAGTAACTCTCCTCAAAACGTATCTCTAGGAGATGACTTTCAATATCCAATCAAAGGAATTGGTGAAGCAAGCTACAAGCCTGATTCAGGAAATCCCCTAAAGATGAAGGAGTTTTTATATGTACCAGGTGTAAAAAAGAATTTATATGCATTCATAGATGGCCAAGTACTCATGTGGCCCAAAGGGAAGATAATTGAAGATGCAATTGTCATTGGTGAAGAAGAAGGAGGCCTGTATAAACTCAAAGGACATCTAGAAACAACCCTTGTTCATGAGGCCACTAACCCTAGTGAACTGTGGCATAGGAGGATTTCCCACATCAATTAAAAAGCACTACCTCATGTAAAAAAAGTAGTGACGATATTACCATACTTGAAGATCAACCATGAAGTAATTTGCAAAGGACATACAAAAGGGAAGAATATCAGGAATCCATTTCTGAAGAGTGAAACATAAACTAAAGGTACGTTGGAATTGATTCATTCATATGTGTGTGGTGCAATTTCCTCCACATCCTTGAGTGGTTTTGAATAATATATTACATTTATTGATGACTATTCAAGAAATACATGGATATACTTCTTGAAAGCAAAGAATGAGGTGTTTGAAAAATTCAAGGAATGCAAAGCCTGGATAGAGAATCTTTCAAACAAAAGAATCAAGACACTCAGATTCGAAAATGGTGGAGAATATACTTCAAAAGAATTTGAATCCTATTGTAAAGATGCTGGAATCAAGAGGGAACTAACTACTCCCTATAACCCTCAATAGAATGGGGTTGCGGAAAGAAAGAACATAACCATCATGGAGGCAGTGAAGATAGTAATATATGATCCATTAGAGGAAATTTCAATTTAAAATAGGCCTTCCAAAAATAACACAAATTCCATGTCATCATGTATTAGCCAATCAGAATGATTTAAAATTAAAAAAGGGAGCACCTCTTAAACATTTTTTTAATATAAATTTGGGGATAGTATCATAAAAAAAACTACTTTTTTTGTTCGTATTTTCGACATATCTCCTTGTGTTTTTACTCAAATTTTGATCGGGAGAGCTCGTTGGATGTAGAATTAAATTTTGCATTCAAAAAGTACCCACTCGGCATACTTTTGAATGGCCTCTCTACCCAAAAAATAACAAATACCTGAAAAAACATCATGATGACATCATCATCACATTTTTTCAGGTATTTATTATTATTGGGGTAGCGGGGCCCATCAAAAGTATGCTGAGTGGGTACTCATTAGATGAGAAATTCAATTCCACATCCAACGAGCTCTCCCGATCGAAATTTGAGTAAAAAAATAGGGATATATGTCGAAAATACGAACAAAAAAGTAGTTTTTTCTTTTCTTCCTCCAAAATTAATAAATATTATTTTATTCTTTTAACTATTATTTTATTAATTTTCCTTAGGAGGCCCATTTTGAGTTGAAATTTCCTCTAATGAAGATCTTCCAATGCATATATGGGCAGAAGCAACAAGAACTGTTGTCCATTAGAGGAAATTTCAACTCAAAATGGGCATCCTAAGAAAAATAATAAAATAATAGTTAAAATAATAAAATAATGTCTATTAATTTTGAAGGAAGAAAAGAGAAAAATTTACTTTTTTGTTCATATTTTCAACATATCTCCTTGTGATTTTACTCAAATTTCCATCAGGAGAGCTCCCTGGATGCGAAATTAAATTATGCATCCAATGAGTACCCACTTGGCATAATTTTTGGGTAGCGAGGTCCGTCAAAAGTATGCCAAGTGGGTAGTTGTTGGATGCAGAATTTAATTTCGCATCTAGGGAGCTCTCCCGATCAAAATTTGAGTAAACTCACACAGAGATATGTCGAAAATACGAACAAAAAAACTAGTTTTTTTATGATACCTATCCCCAAATTTATATTAAACAATTGTTTAAGACCTATACGGTATTTCAAATTTAATGCAATTTAATTGGCTAACACATGATGACATGGAATTTGAAATAATACTAAAAGGCCCATTTTGAGTTGAAATTTCCTTTAATGTATATACAGAATAGAATATCTCACAGTGTTATTAGATTCAAGGCTCCAAAAGAGATGTTCATGGGAAAGAAGCCCGAGGTAAGTCACCTCAAGAGATACGGTTGTCAAGTATATGTTCAAAAACTGAAGGAGAAAAGAACCAAGTTGGACCCTTCTGGAAAGAAGAGAATATTTGTTGGATATTGTGAAGTATCCAAGGAATTTAGAATCTACATTCCTGGATTCCATCACATGGAAATCAGTAGAGAGGTAACATTCGATGAAGAAGCAGATCTTAAGAGATCCAAAAAATTTCAACATGAAGAAGTATATGATGAATATGCATCTCCCATAAATTTAGAGGCTACAACCCCACCTGATGATGAAACACCTGAATATCATGATATGACAGAACCACAAGAACCTCCTGCATGATGGAGATATCATGAAAGAGAAATCCTACTTAGGAAAGAGAAATTATACAAGAAGCAGAAAGATATGGAGCTCCTGAAGCCTGCTATGTAACCTATGTATTGTTGCTGAAGGGGAAGACGACTATATTCTCCTTCCCATTATTCCTTTTAAATAGGGCTATGCATGATCTACAGCCACTACCATCTAAGGATACAAATAGTAGGCAAGGGAGCACATATTCGTGGTGGATCATGATTATTTCTCCATTGTGAAAATGCACAGAGGGGAACCTTGAAGGATATGCATAATTATTATGACTCTGGGAATCATACCTATAAAGAGTCCATGAATTAGCGTTATTACCTCTTAACTGAGAATTTTTCATTTGTTTCCCAAGTTTGAAGGTGTTTTTCTCATCAAATTACTCTTTGAAGATTGAGAACAACTTTCCAAGAATTGTGCAGAGTGTTGTGATAGAGACTACTCCTTGAGAACATGAGATCATGACTTTGTCAAAATAAAAAGATGTTGAGATCCAACCCTTAGTCACCCTACTGCATGGAGGACTTATTGTTGCATGGGAGATCATCACTGTGAAGAAAATACAATTGAATATGTTGGAAAGATGCATTGTATCTGTTGTCTCTCTCCCATGCAAGTGGTTGAATATGCATTGCCATAGGTATTTTTTCATGTTCTTGGTTTCTGTGCTACTAGACGAGGCTTGATCCTTGATGTGTAAGCCACCGCAACTTATGAATTGTGTGTCTATTCCTTGACATCTGTTCCTATTTCTCTATGCTATGTGAGAGTCAAGATACCTATAGCATTTCAAAATTGTAATACACCTAATAATTGTTAATTTGTTTATTTTCTTTGAATATATATATTTTTAATATTTTGAAAACAAAGTCAAAATGAATGTAATGGATTATTATTATTGTATAATTACAAAATTGAGAGGAATCAGAACTGTAGTAGTTGTTAAAAGAGTGTTTACCGACCCACAAGGGGAAATGACAAATAACTAAAAATGTTGAATGAGAACTCAAGTGATACAAGAGGAATCTTCCCAAAACTCTAGTCAAGACTCCTCGTGGAGCCCTAAAGAGAAGGATTTTTATAAATGACCAAGTACTAGGGAAAATACTATAAAATAGTATGTCCATTAAAATAATCAAATAAGATGTGGAAAGATTCAAAACAAAACTTCCAAATTGATCTATGTAAATTTACAAGCCTCTATTTCAACGTCATAACATATATGAAATTAAAACACTTCATTAAGATTTAAACGAAACCAAGGAAATTTATAAACTAAGAATATTGTGATCTAAGCACATATTCACATATGAATTACCAGATTCTATCCCAATTTATATATCAAGAAAATCACACATTAGAGGAAATTTCAACTCAAAATGGGCCTCCTGAAAAAAAAAATAGTTAAAATAATAAAATAATATTTATTAATTTTGGAGGAAGAAAAGAAAAAAACTACTTTCTTGTTTGTATTTTTGACATATATCCCCATGTTTTTACTCAAATTTTGATCAGGAAAGATCGTTGGATGCAGAATTAAATTCCGCATCCAACGAGTACCCACTCGGAATACTTTTGACCGACCCCGCTACCCCAAAAACAAGAAATACCTGAAAAATGTGATGATGACATCATCATCACGTTTTTCAGATATTTCTTTTTTTTGGGTTGCGGGGTTTGTAAAAATTATGCCGAGTGGGTACTTGTTGGAGACATAATTTAATTTGCGCATCCAACAAGTGCTCCCAATTGAAATTTGAGTAAAAACACGGGGAGATATGTCGAAAATACAAACAAAAAAAGTAGTTTGTTTATGATACCTATCCCCAAATTTATATTAACAAGGTGTTTAATACCTATACAGTATTTAAAATTTAAATCAATTTCATTAGGTAAAAGATGATGACATGGAATTTGAATTAGAGTTAAAAGGCCCATTTTGAGTTGAAATTTCCTCTAATGCATATCCGAAACCAAGTAGATAGCTAAACAAATATAAACAACACACAAAAGATCCAAGGAAATATAATCGCAAATCAAATCAAAGTTAAGAAATAGATTGTCCACTGAATCAGATTCATATTCGAATATTTTTAAACATTTAAATACAAAATTGTATAATCCACAATGTTTGAGTGTCAATCGTCAAATTTACTCTATAATCAAATCACCAAATCGCTTTAGAATCAAATCAAACTATAGACCCAATCATTTGTTAAACATTAAAACTTATCCTCATTAGAGGCTGTAAAAGACCTTTCTTCCTCTAAAACCTAGAAAATAGAGTAACTATGGAACTCAAATTAACTACAACAATCAACGAAGGCGTACTTGGAACTGAAAATTGATTCAAGTGTACAGTGAAGGAGTTGTGCCACGCCAGTGTGTGCATGCACAAAAACCTACAGTATTTAGTTTAAAACCGAAACCACTTAAATTATAAAATTTTCCTTTAACAAAGTTAAGGGTAGAATCTCTCACCTCATGATAGATAAGGATATAACTGTAATGTCCATTTTTGAAATATTATTAATTGACTAGTTTTTTTCACTTTTTTTTCGTTATTTCGACCTTTGCCTAGTTTTGATGTCTAGGTTTCCAAATTGGCCCAAATGATCCCAAATATTCTCAGAGTGCATATGAATGATATTAAGAATTGAATATTGTGTTCAGATATGATTTATAACCCTCCAATCACTTATTCAAACTATATTTATATTCTGATCAAAGTAGGAGTCTTTACTAACAAATTGGGGTTCCAATCACCCCCAGGTAAATGCTGGAAATGGCTTCTCAAATAATCCCAACCCCACTCTAATTTCTGAAACGAGGTAGGGGATGTGTAAGGGAAATTTTTAATGTCCCATATGAATCATGGTTCATTTTATACAGGCTGTTATGAATCTCTCCAAAACAACTCCCAAATCACTATTTCGACCCTTGGGGAAACGACACCAAATCTTTTCCCAATGCAATTAAAATGAATAAAATGGATTCCAATGCTTAATTAATGAACATGAAACTTGTAATACAAATTAATGAAATTCCATTCATCATACATTTATCTGAGAGACATTCCTCCATTTGAAATAATCAACATTACCATGGCATATATCAAAATAGAGTAGAACTGGTCATTGTTTACTCATTAAAAGTCATTTTGACATACAAATCTCAGGTATTTCAACTTGAATTTTTTTTAGAATGAATAACAGAGCATAATTAACTTATTAAAATCATAAATATACTAGGATAATCTCTCCCACAAAGTACAATATCTCACCCAAGTCGCAATCCCTCCATGAGCATGAATATGCAACGAAAACTGGAAATGGTTGAGATGAAGTTATACAATAGAAGAACCCACTAGATGCCCTATATATTGCAATTGAAACTAAATCTCCATGAAATACCTGAGTGGCCTCTCCAAACACCAACTTGGATGGGAATATTTCACCCTTGAAATTGGCTAAGGCAAGAAAACTAGTCATCCACNTTCTCAAATGATCAAAAGATATTCTCTTGGTTGATTCCTATATTTTATAAAAATAATTATCCTTATAAGGTTCCCAATCCATCCACAAACTACATAAAATTTGAATTTGGGTGTGTGCTCATGATTTTCCATGTTTACTCCCTTTCCTAGCCTTCCACCTTCCCCAAATTCGAGTAGGAGCCCATTGAGATTCCCCAAATCACATGAGAGCTCTCTTAGATTCTGTATTTCAAAATGACATGTCATATATGTCAGATTTGATCCTTCAGATCTGATTTGTGTCCATGGGGGCTTCACTTGTTGACCAATATCCTATCACGTTAGTTCATATTGTGGGTTTTAAAATTATCAAAAAATGAACCAATATATTACCGGCATTGGGGGGATGAGGGGTTTAAGGTGGGGGTAGGTAGGGTGGTTTATAAGGATTGAGGTATTAAAAGGGGTGGGGAGGAGGTTTTAAGTATTGGGAGGGGGTTTCAACAAAAAGAGTTTGGTTCAATATCTCTGGACATCAAGGGTATTATTTAATATTCCACGATCGCACGTGCTATGTGAGAGGTTCACTAAGTGAAGTCCCCATGTTTTTGTCCTAGGTGTCATAGCATCTTCATCATTGTTTTCATAGATCTAGGGAATCTAGTCCAAGTGTCTCACTAGTTTCAAAATGACTCTTCCTCTCCCATGTAAGTTGCATTTCTTCCCAAATTAGACATATGATGCATATGGCCAACTATATTAGCCTTCTAAATCATCGATGAGCCTTTAGGCTTCCCATGGATTCAAAATTACAAGAGTAGGATGGCGTGTGGTACAAAATTTATAGCTTGTGTGGGCCCCATAGTATCCATGTGTCTCCATGCTCCGTTGCCACTTCAATTTTATTTTGTATTTATTTAATAAGCTAAATTCTTAAATATTTATCCCATTCTAATGTCTGGACATCATTTATTAGCTCCCTTATTAAAATTCCAAATGTATCCATCCAACCTGGGAAACTAGTAGGATTGATGGAATTGTACTGCTATCCAATTATTTGAATGGGGACATTACAACTATCCCCACCCAATATTGTTTGTCCTCAATAAATTTCAATTTTGGATTCTACAAAATATTCTCCTCTTCCCATGTGGCATATTCACTTGGTAGATCCTTCCATTGTACTAAGTATTCTTTGATAGTTTTGCTTCTCCATCTCCTTTCCCTTGTCTTCAAAATATTTTCCGGAACAAGTGTGAGCTGACCTTCATCATCCAAGGGAGGAAGTATTTCTGAAGTGACAATTTTATAAAAGAAACATAAAAAAAAATGGATTTTACTTTCTTCCAGAATCCTTCCAACTCATATGCTACTTCCCAAATATTCCGAACTAATTCCCCAATGGTTTTAGATTTTCTACCCCATTCTTTTTTAGAGATGTTTGTTTGTATGGCTGCAACCTCAAATATACTAAATCATTATCCTAAAAGGTTCTTTCTTCTCTATTTCTATATGTATATTGTTTTTGTTGATTCTGGGCAACTTGCAAATTGTGTTTCAAAATCTTTAAAATTTCTTGGCTCTCTTCCCCTCAATATTTAGATTTTGAAGCTCTACTATCACCAAATATCATCTCACCAAAGGTAAGTGCATCATAACCATATAATGCTTTTAAAGGAGACATCCCTATTGACATATGAAAAGTGTTGTTGTAGCAAAACTCACCCAAGTGTAGCCATTTTGTCCATGCTTTTTGCTGCTCTCCCACATAGTTTATTAGGTACCCTTCCAACCATTGGTTCACCCTATCTATTTTTCCATCAGTATTTGGATGATAGGTTGTACTTGGAGTCAACTGAGTGCCCACCAATCTAAAAATTTCTTTCCAAAAATCACCCATGAATCTACTATCTCTATCACTTACAATGCTCTTGGGGAGCCGATGCAATCTGAATATTTCTTTGAAAAAAATATCATCCACTTGTGCAGCACTAAAAGATGATGTAACAACAAATAAATGAGAAAGTTTTTTCAATATATCCACTACCACATATATGCAATCCTTACCCAAATATTTTGGCAACTTGATGATGAAGTCCATTGAGATGCCATCCCATTTTTGCTCCGAAATGGGAAATGGTTGCAATAAACCAGTCGGGCATGTAAGTTCTGATTTGTTTTGTTGACATACCTTACATTCATTCACATATTCTGAACATATTCCTTCATCCCCTTCCAAGAGAATATTTTCCTCAATTGCCTATAAGTTTTGAAGTGTAATATCCCGAATTTTAACCTAACACTTATGGGCATAAGCCCCATTGATTATGATGTTACTTTGATGTTTTATTTGATATATTGGGTCTAAGGCCCCACTACATATGAACATGATGAATTGTTTGATATATTTGGCGTAATCCAATTGCATATGTTTTATATATATGATTTCATATGTTGGGCGTGGAACCTGAAGCACATGATTGATGAGATATTTTGTGTTGAGCGAGGAGCTCTAGTGCACATGAGTATTTATATTTGTGTTGAGCGAGAAGCTTTGGAGCACATGAGTATTTATATTTGTGTTGAGTGAGAAGCTCTATAACACATGAGTTTTGAGACATTTGTGTTGACCATGAAGCTCTGGAGCACATGAAAAGATAAATTGGAAGTGTTGGGCATAATCCCTGAATCCTTCCAAGTTGATGTTGAGCTTAATCTCTGGAACATTGGATCCTTGACCATTATATCCCTAGGTGTATCCTACAAGAACATCCTAGAATTAGTGTTGAGCAAGGAGCTCTGGAATTGTAGTAAGTTGTATCTCCCTATTTTTAGCATTGAGTATGGGCTCTAGATAAGTGCTAGGAATTAGTAAAAAGAATTAATATGTTGAGTGAAAATGACTCAAATAAAACATTGATCTCACCTGGATTATTTTTTTTAAGTGATTAAATGGATTTTTGAATTTCTGTATCTCATCAAGTACTGAAGAACTACCATGTTATACGAGTGAATCCAACATGCAAGGAGGTTTAGAGTTGCGTAGCCTAGTTGACCTAATCCTTACCTGAAGGCCTTATTAAAGAAAGTGCAATATTTTTAGGGATCATGTTATATGATACCTAAGGAAAAAATGTTAACAAATGATATATATATATACATGGTATGTATAAAGAGTAAGCATAGTAGTAATACTAATAGCTATAAGAAATAAAGAAAGGCTCCATATATTATTATTATTACTAATGATAATGAAATATTAAAATACCTACAAGAGTCCAAATAGGAACTAGTTAAAAGTTTCTAAGTTAAATATTAAAAGTACCTAAATTAAATAAAAAAGGTTAAATCAAGAAATCAAATGATTATTGATTTTACTGCCCCTTTGACTGGAAAGTCTACCTATAAAAACCCAAGCCAAAGAGAGGCTTAGGGATATTTTTTTTATTCCATAATTCTACCTGATTATTCTCAAGAGAGTTCTTGGAGAACATTTTTTCCTAAGAGGAAAAATGAGAATAGATTCAGAACTAGATATCCCAGATAGGGAAGCCTTACCTTAGGAGCTCTAAACTACTTGCATGTTGGAACCAGCTCTAGGGGATCCGGATTTAAACCAAGAACGGTTGCAAGTCATGGTTCGGTGGAAAGTGGTAGTTCCCAAGTGATTCAGTTATCTAAACAGAAGTCAGATCTTTCTATGAATTTGTTAATGCTAGGTATTTGAGTGTGCAGGTTTTCAGCCATTGAAACAACTCCATCTTCAGGTATGAGGTTCTTGATTTTTCCCTTGTAAACTATACAAGTTTTAATAATTGGAGTAGATTGAATTCTAAATGATTATTGAGTAATTTTCTACTATAAGCTAGGTTATCTTTTCTGCATTTTTTTTTCCTCAATGGCAGGTTAAACTCATTGTTTATTAACATATATATTTCTTTATCAAAGGTTAGGTTGTTTGTTTGTCTTTTTACCCATATGTTGTAATATATTTCATTCATGATGAAATAAGCACCATTAGTTTGATCTACATGAGGGTTTTGTTTTCTAATTCATTTCTACAATTTATTTCCAGTCTATAAATTCCAGTTACAAACCCTAGAACTAATTAAAAACATAGCCTATATCTTATCTTTGTTAGCAAATTTCATATTGCGAGCAGGATTATATTAAATATAAATAAACAAACTATTATCTATAGTATTATCCTAATATATATGCATAATATTATAACATAAATATAAATGGCTAAACCTTTAAAATAAAATATTATAATTCTGAACCATATTATTACTTTTACCAACATCATAAAGAATCAACCATAATTTAAATACAAAATACATTAACATATAAATCAAAAGGTTACAAGATCGAATCATGTTGGCATTCATGCCAAACCAAAGTTATCCACACACATATCCTTCACAACCCACATAGCCCAGGATCGAATCCTGTGAGCTCGCAGTTTAAAAACCAGGGTTACTTTCCAACAACGATCAACATCAAACCCCATAAGGTTCAATTCGCATTATTTTATCAATGTTGTAACCGCTTATAATTATTCCACATAGTTTACTCTAATAACATATAAATACAAGAATAATTAACCATAGATCGATTTCATTTCCCTATTAAAAAATCCATACACTAAATACCAACAAACCATAGATCGAAACCATTTCCCTGTCAACGTTTCCATACACTAAAGGCCAACAAAATATACACGCTGTAAAACATTTCAACATTTCTCCACCCAGTAATAAAAACCCGAAGTTATACATTGTATTCATTACATATCTCACGACCGTTACACAAAACAATGATCCATTAACATAAGCCATAATTTAAACACCTGTCTACTCTAAGTATAGCAACACTATTCATTTCATAAGGTTAAACCCCACCATCATGGCCATTTCCAAGTAAATACACAGGTAAGAAACTAAACACCACGAATAACCATCAATCAACATTCCACTAATATCTTACACAGTCGCTATGCTAAAGGGAAAGAGGGCCATTTCCATCAATGGCACGACTCTAAATCCAAACAACTCTGTTAAAATACCCAAATAAAGAAATTACATTAAAAACATAAGTTTACATAGAGTCAAAAACATTTCCAAGCTAAGAATCGTAACCAGGATATATACACAATAGAGAATGCATTACAAATTAAACACTATAAACTATATATAGAATTACATAGTCGCACTTCTAAGCCAATGCACCATCACAAGCAATGGTGTTGTCACGATTTATCAAAACCAAACATTTTAACAAAACGCAGAGTCTGTAATAATCACTATTGTCACAATGTTACTGCTACCAACCCAATAATCAAATACAGAGTTGAGTCCTAACAGTCTCGACCTGAAGGTGACAAACTCAACAGAAACCCCAAACTATATATGCATCTATGGATGCTTTACATCATTTACAAACAGGCCCATATCTAGTCACAAACCTTAAACAAAACCATGCATTCATTCAAACGATGAGCTTAAATCTCTGTTAAAATGCGCATACGCAAAGGAACAAGTTTTAATATTGTTTGTAATGGGACTTCTCGTGAAGGATAAGACATCAGCCACTTGAAAGACCCAAAACCCACACAGTGGAGGCCTTGAAACATGCAAATAGAGGACAACGAAATATGAGGAGTATGCCAAACCTCCAAACCGAAACAACAAATAAACAAGTGCTGCAAAACCAGAATGAAGGGCATACCTCCAACATGTAGAGGCAAAACCAGACCTCACGCCATGATACAGACCAAAGAGCCAAATAGAGATCACCCAACGAAAGTGCAAATGAATCATGCCTCCATGATATTCCAAACTTAGGGCTTGACACCCCCAACTCCCGATCTGCATTTACTTTGCCACCCTATCCACCACTACGTAGATTTCCAGCCCCAAGTCTATAGTTCATAAACCTCAAAAACACAATTGGATAATGGATTTCCTTGCACTTTATAAACCCCATCAATGGTATCATGGACTTAGGATAAAGCCATGATTCATGGAATATGGATTATGCCATGGATGGCCCTTTGCACTTTAACCTATAGTATAAAAAAAACTTCAAACTCTAATTACATTAAGAATAAGCCTTGAACTTAAGCCTTTAGACCTCTGAACATAAAAATACTCTGAACATATATATTTTAAATACCAAGTTATGAAGTCTTAGAACCATAAGTGATAATGGTAACAAGTATAGACATAGGTATAAATAACCCATCCACGAGTAAGACCATCATGCAAACAATGGCAATAAGTATTGCTAAGTTAGGACTGTGGTTCGTTTGTCATCCAAAGCTGTGAGATAGTTGAGTATAGGTAGTATGTCTTTGTTTTACTATTATAGTCAATTTTCATCATAAAAAAACTTCAAACTCTAAGTACATTAAGACTAAGCCTTGAACTTAAGCCTTTAGACCTTTGGACATAAAAATACTCTGAACATATATATTTTAAATACCAAGTTATGAAGTCTTAGAACCATAAGTGATAATGGTATCGAGTATAGACATAGGTATAAATAACCCATCCAAGAGTAAGACCATCATGCAAACAATGGCAATAAGTATCGCTGATTTAGGACTGTGGTTTGTTTGTCATCAAAAGATATGAGATAGTTGAGCATAGGAAGTATGTCTTTATTTTACTATTATAGTTAGTTTCTGTCACCTAGTGCACCTGCAAAAAACAAATAAACAGATGCATTAGTTCAATATGAACTAAGTAAACCATCTCGCGACAAGTAAAAACAGTTACCTCTCTAGGTGATTCTACAGGGGATACAAGTCCTGCCACTCCACCACTTGACAATACAAGTTAATTTAAGATTTTCCATAAACCAGTAACCAATACTTATAACCAGTAAGTAAGCATTAAATTGTACACACATACATGCAAATACATGCTAAGAAGCAATCAATGAACAACATGACCATCTAACTCATATTGAAGTAACATAATCACAACATAGAATTACATTAATAACCACATTGGGGTCAACATCTAGAAGAGGGTAAGAAAAACTTACGACAATTCAGTTCAGTGAACAAATTTCGAGACATTCCACATAAGATAAGTTAATGTCCAATTCAGGTAGTAATTAATTAGCCTAATAATTTTATTTTTTTTAATTTTCAAATTTTTGGGACATTAAAAGTGGTATGAGAGCCCAGTTTCAACACTAAGAGACCAAATGGGTGTACGATACATTCATTGCAAGAAAATAAAGTATGTTTTTAAATTTTGTTAACTAACATAAAAAAAATTTCCTATTATTACAAATTTGCAATTGCGGGATTTAAAATAACACTTCAGATCATGAACCCTAAAGAGGAAAACAACCGGAAAGGAAAATTGAATACCCCCACCCAATAAGTAGATCTGGTGGTGGAACTAAATTCTGATATTTTGAAAACCATACAAAGTATCCAAGCAGACTTATGGAGTTTCGGAGATGATAATCTGAATGAAAGAAAGAAACATCAAGAAATTAATGAAGCATTGTTGTGCAACATGACGGGAGGAATCTCGTAGGGAAAACCCACTCATTCCACAAATAGGTTCAAAAAATAAATTTATCATAAACGGGATAGTAGCCCAAGAGAATAAGGAAAAGAAGAACATACCCATGAACCTCCAAAAGGAGATTATCAAGGTCCTTCTAGTGATGATTATCTTTCTCCATGCAAGAAGAAATAGAGAAATGATGACAATCTCTAGGGGGAGTTCAGAAAAATAAAATCCCCAACCTATGAAGGAGAGATGAACACAGGGGTGAAATATGAAGAAGGGCTTCTAGGTATAAGAAAATATTTCCGACTTCATAAAGAAAATATTTACTCTAGAGAAATGAAATCTCATCTAGCCATCTATAATTTAAATGGAAAAGTAGCTAGATGGTGGAGAGACTTGAAGCATACCAAGAAAGATGAGGTAAGAGAAATATGATGGAGTAGTTTCCACAAGATTTTTCAGGAAAAATACATGTTGGAAAGATTATTCGACAAAAAGGTGAAATAATTTCACGAGTTAAGTATGGGTTCCATGACTATGGATGCATTTATGAACAGATTTTTGGATATGTTGCATTATGTGCCGTATATCAAGGACAAGAAAATAAAAATACAACAGTTTTTAGGATGTCTTCCTCCCAACTTTCGGGAAAGGATTGAATTTGACATGCCTAAAACATTGGACACCACATTACACAAAGCAAGGATTTACTATGAGCATGGATAGATGAGGAAAGATAACATCAACAGAAGCAGAGAAACATCTAGGACCTTCTCGGACAATCGAAAACTAGGTTTCAATCCATCACATTACCAAAAATAGAACAAATTTTTTCCAGCCAAGAAGAACTTCAACAAAACATGTACAAATCCGTATGTACCACCTCCAAATGATAACAATCCAGCAGGAAATGGGGGAGCCAATGTTTCCCCACTGCAAATCAAATGATGGAAATTACAAGGGCCCCATTATGCCTAAGACTGTAAGAACAAGACCAATGGAGTCTTTCACAACTTACAAGAAGAACCAACAGTAGAGGACATAGCCAGAACACTGTGGATTTATGCAGCTTTGGATTGCCAATAGGCAGACCATCAGGCTACCATGGTTGAGATAGAAGGTAAGATATTAAACACTTCTATTTCAATACTGATTGACCTCAATGCTTGCCAGAGCTATGTATCACCTAAAATTGTTGATGTATGTAAAGTAGGAAAAGTTAAACATGATAAACCTTGGCTGGTGCAATTAGCCATATGTACAAAATGAAAAGTGTCTGAAATAGTTAAAGACTATGAGGTAAACCTAAATGGTTTTTTGTACTAGACTAAACCTGAACATCCTACCCTCAGGAATCGTATGATATACTTATCGGCATGGACTGGTAGGAACAAAACCATGTCATGCTCGATTGGTTACACAAGTAAATCTTGTGTATAAATAGCCAAGGGAATCAAGTAAAGATACAAGGCATTATGCCCAAGACATAGAAGATAAAAGAGAACAAAATATCGAGGACTTTCTAGTTCTTGTAGACTTCAAGGACATATTTCCTGAGGAAATTATAGGATTACCATTGAAATGAGACTTAGAATTTTCCATAGAACTAACACCAGGATCAATTTCGGCTTCAAAATACCCTTACCGCATGAGCGCACTAGAATTGGTGGAACTCAAAATGCAGTTGTAGGATTTGATTGAAAAGGGATATATCTAACCAAGTGTGTCCCCTTTTGGATCATCGATAATTTTCATAAAGAAGAAAGATGGTACGAAGTGGATGTGCATCGATTATCGTCAGCTTAACAAAATGAATATCAAGAATCAATACCCACTTCCTAGGATCAATGACTTGTTCGATAAAGTAGGAGGAGTTAAGATATTTTCAAATATTGACATGCTATTTAGATACCATCATGTACAGATTCATGATGAGGATATTCACAAAACCTCCTTTTGTACAAGGTACAACCACTACGAGTTTGTTGTGATGTTGTTCAGGTTGATCAATGCACCTGCAAAATTTATGTGTAT
The DNA here is from genome assembly GCA_001517045.1 of Pseudotsuga menziesii. Taxonomy (NCBI): domain Eukaryota; kingdom Viridiplantae; phylum Streptophyta; class Pinopsida; order Pinales; family Pinaceae; genus Pseudotsuga; species Pseudotsuga menziesii. The sequence goes on from LPNX011051715.1 coordinate 46,413, forward strand.
GATGAACAATATATTCAGTAAATACCTCGATAAATTTGTTTTGGTCTTTATATATGACATCCTATTTTACTCTAAGAGTAAATAGGAACACCAGGAACACTTCGCATAGTGATACAAGTGTTACGAGAACACCAGCTCTACGCCAAGTTTAGTAAATGTGATTTTTACAAACCATAAATATAGTACTTGGGTCACATCATCTCCGAGAAGGGGATAGATATGGACCCACAAAATATTAAATCCATAGAACATTGGACTACCCCTACCAGTGTCACCGACATTAGATCCTTTTTCAGATTAGCCGGTTATTACCGGAAGTTCATTGAGAACTTCTTGAGGATAGCTTGTCCCATGACCACTTTTTAAAAGAAGACAAACAAGTTCTTATGGATGACCAAGTGTGACTAAGGTTTTCAAAAGCTTAAAAAAATTTTGACGACCGTAAGGATACTATGAATTGCAGATCCCGATGGGAATTTTGTTGTTTGCACGGATGCAAGTAAGGAAAGGCTCGGAGGAGTCCACTTGCAGAACGATTACACAACCTGTTATGAATCATGAAAGTTAAAAGAACATGAGCATAACTACCCCACCCATGATCTTGAGTTAGAAGCCATCATCCACCCCTAGAATATGTGGAGGAACTACCTCATGGGAAAGAAATTCCTTTTGAAAAAATACAATATGAGTATGAAGTATTTATTTGAGCAACCAGATCTGAATGCCAGGCTAGCCAGATGGTTGGCTTTCCTTAGCGAGTACCATTTCGAGATAAACCATATAAAGGGCCATGAGAACAAAATTTTTGATTTTTTGACCCAACGAACTCATATGATATATGAGGTGACTTTAATTCAAACCAATTTGGATTTACACGAGAGGATTAGAATGACCAATAGAGTAGACCTTTTCTATGTTGGCATCCTCAAGAAGGTCCAAGAGGACATTTTGTTTCAGCAAAAAAAGAGTACAATGTAGATGAAATGAGACTGCTATTGTCCAAGGAGAGATTGTACATTCCAGAAGGAGGGGACATTCAGTCCAGCATCCTCACGGAATTTCATTGGACACCCTACTCAGGGCATCCGAGATATCAAAAGATGATAACCAGAATTAAGAAACACTTTTTCTAGCCTAAGTTAAAGGCTGACATAGCATTGTTTATCGCAAAATGTCAAGAATATCAATTGTTCAAAGCTGAGCACCAGCATCCTTCGGGGTTGATGCAGCCATTACCCATTCTAGAATGGAAGTGGGAGGTCATTATTATGGATTTTATCACAGGTCTACCTAAGAGTAAGAAGCAAAATGATTCTATATTTGTAGTAGTTGACAAATTGTCAAAATCAACACACTTCACTCTAGTGAATTCGACCTACAAGGTAGTATGCATTGTCGATATCTTCTTGAAGGAGATATTTAGATTGCATGGGATACCCAAGGAAATCATATTGGATAGAGATACTAAGTTTACTGGGAACTTTTGGAGATCCTTATTCTCTGGATTAGAGACATAGTTGAACTTTATTATTGCTTACCACCCGCAGACAGAGAGGCAAACCAAATGGGTAAACTAGATTGTAGAGGACATGCTTAGGATGTATGTCATCAACAACCCCACCAAGTGGGAATATTATTTGCATCTTGCAGAGTTTGCATATAACAATGGATACCATACTTCTGCCAAGATGAGTACCTTTGAGGTACTCTATGGACAAAAGTGTAGAACACTGGTTACTTGGGATAGCCTGATGGATCAGCTCATGTTAGGGCCTAACTTACTAAAGGACTTGGAAAAATTTGTTTCCAAGGTCCATCTCAACCTTAAAGAAGCACAAGAACGCCAGAAAAGATACACGGATAAGAAAATAAAAGATAAATACTATCAAATAGGTGACCATGTTTACTTGTGTTGGAGACATTTACCAACTTACACACTCATTTGGCCTAGTTACACCGCTATCCTAAGTATTATTGGCTTAATTAACATCAATGGAGCATTAAATGGCATCAGCTAGATCACATCCATGCCTACCTTCAGTCAAGGAAGCTAACTTAGCCTTCTCCTACATTTGGGGAGGCTAACTGGGGCACTCCGGGGGTGATCTAAGTGATATTAATGCACCTAATTGCTAACTTATGGTTACAATTAGGTAAACATGGAAGTGAAGGGAACCTTTCATTAAATTGATTATGTAATGATTATTTAATGAACTGGAGTCAACAGGGGTGCCTCTAACCACTTCTGATTTTTAGTTCCACTTCAGTTAACCTCATCGGGGTTCATTGGAGTCATTGAAGTGATAGCACTTGATGGTTGGCTTTCTATGACATGTGTCTGGTCTCTTTTAGTTGAGACTCAGTCACTTATTGCACTCTGACTTCAGTTAGGGCTCAGTGGAGTCAATTAGGGTTTTGATCAGTGGTTAACTTGAGTGTTGACTAAGGCTTACATTCAATTAAGCTAGACTCACTCATTTAATTCGAATGACCTCCTTAGGAATTCGATTTACTTCTCATTCATGCTTGTATAATGACATTGTAATGTAATTTTCTCATTCTTTGCATGAATATACAAAGTGGCTACTCATTTCGTAGTTAGATTACACCATTTCATGAGTTATTTTTTTATTAATCTTTGATGAGACTGATGTTTTGTCCCTAGATCAATGTGCAAGATTAATATGGTATCAGAGCTCATGGCGGGACGAAGCTCTATCTCTCAAAAACAAGATTTTTGACAGATTTCTGCATGAAAATTGAGCAATAGCTCAAAAATCCAACGCTACACTAGAAACCAAGGCTTACCACTTAATAACCCGAGTCAAGAACTTGTTGATCAAGCTTGCTTGATTGACTATGTTGGGTGTGATGAAAGCCTAAAATGTACAGGCTGTCCGACCTTACATTTCCCTTTCTGTTGTGATTTTTAGGTTTTCTACAGGTGAAGCATTCGCTCCAGCAAATCTAGATGGCCTCCTCAGTAGATATTTTGACTCCATACAATTTCCACTCATGGAAAGGTAACATGGAGATTCAGCTGCGCTCCAAAGACTCTATAGAGTCACCATGGACACTGAATATGAGCCTGGTTTTTCCATAGCAAAATCAAGATTCTTGAACAAGAAGGATGAAGCATTCGGGTTCTTATGCCTCTCTATTTCCCGGGATCTTCTTTTCCATCTTGCGAAATTGAAGACTCCAAAATAAATATGGGACAAATCGGAAACTCTATATGGAAATCAAGATCACTTAAGAGTATACCATCTCAAAAATAAATTAATGTCTCTCCAGCCCTCCAATTTCGAGACTCTGAATGACTTTTTCACAAGGTTCAAGAACATTGTTCTACTCTTGAAGCAATGCAAAGTGGAGGGGATGATCAGCTCATTCTCACCATACTCTCCAAAATTGGGGCTGATTATTTAGTTTTTGTTTCTACATTTTGTGTGGGGAAGCGCACAACCCCTGGATGGAAGATGCCTACACTCAATGCCTTCATTGAGTCCCTAACAAGTGAACATGACAAGCTTGTCCAGATGGGGATCATCAGATCTTCCCATGATCAATCCATCCATGTCTCAGGGCCCAAATATATGAAGGGTAAAGGAAAGCAGAAGAAGAACCCAAAAACTAAATTTGATGCTCCTGAGCCTAGAGTTGAAAATCAGCAGCACGATGAGTCTCCCGGCTCAAGGAAGAACAAAGGAAAAGGGCACCATGGCAATGAAAAAGTCAAGTTTTCATACTGTGGGAAGGGATTCCACCATGAACATGCCTGCATGAAGAAGAATCTTGATGAAGCTACCTATCTCCTTAAGAGAAATCACATCAATCTTCCGAAAATCTTTTAGAGGAGAGATCAGGAAGATCGAGAACCACAACATGAAAAAGGTCATGCCCTCATGGCAAGCACTTTGAATTCCAAAGAACTCTTGATTGATTTAGGAGCTTAAAACCACATGATGTCTAAAAGATACTCATTTTCATCATTGGAGACTGGCAAATCCATCCCCATCCACATGGGAGATGACTCCACCATCATTTCAGAAGGACAAGGTACTGTTGATCTTGAAAATGGATTTTTTTCAAATGCTTTGTATGTACTGTCTCTGGCATCAAATCTCCTTACTATCTATTAGATGAAACATACTGGAGTGCCTAAGAGAGTTTCTTTCATCCCAAATGATGTTGAGATATTGGAGCTTGCACTAGTGGAAAATGAGAGATTAGTGACTAGGAGACCAAAAAGTTTGGTCACCATAGGTTTTTTCAAGGGATAAATGACCAAAATTGAAAAATTTAAGT
>LPNX011051721.1:0-20409 GCA_001517045.1 Pseudotsuga menziesii
GACTTGAATTGCACTCAACCATGTCGGCTTAACTTATAATTAATTACTTGAGCCTACACCTTAATTAGTGTATAATAACCCAAGTGCCCCTAAACTGTGGGCACTTACCTAACGACTTGATATGACTTGTTTACATTATTAATCCTCCCGATCGGAACATCGGGGCATGACCACATGACTCAAATGCATAATAGAAACATCCCGGAATAAACATCGGGTTACAATATATGAAATACATAGAAGAATACATTCCGAAGTTACATATACATCAACACGCGTTCTATCTCTTGAGGTACGTCTTGATTCAGAGTTATTAGTGTCACAGCTCAATGGTTTGTACCATGTTAGAGATCCCACGTTATTGAGAAGGTTCTTGTGTGTGCGATTGTTAGAATGACAATTTGACAATATAACATATATACACATTCCAAGAAATAATAATCAAGTTGCTGACTCGTATGCTAACTACGTGTTAGATTGGCATTTGTTTCATTCACAATAAATTAATCACAAACACAATTTTTACACATGTAAATAAATAAATCGATCACCATAAAACTTTTTATATATACATCAAAAATGTGATAATACATAGTGTCATGATACAAAATTGGGGATTTTAAGCCACCATCATATAATACACGGTCGTACAAAATGTATACACTCCCATGTGTCTAATCCCATGGAGGAGGAGGAGGGTTGTGATCATGAAAGGTCACTACGGCTCTAGCTAGCCGTCAGAATAAACGCACCCATGTGCATGGTACACCCACCACCTGCCGTTGCATGGACTCAGGAAAGTCCTCGACTTGTGCCATGGGAACTCTATGTGTCAATCTCACAAAGTTGGTATGAATGCTCTGGAGCATTCACTCCGCATCCACACCCGTGATCTCATCTCCTCTTCCCCTCCGTCTATGATGAGGGAAGCCCTCTGGTTGCCATGGTCCCACATCTACACACAAATGGTAGATGTCACTATGTATCGTCACCCAAAAACATGTCTTTTGATTCCATATAATCAAGAAAATACAAAAAAATTAAATAACTCAAAAAATTTAAAAAAGAGAGGGTTGAGATTCGTTACCTATATCGCCATATGCCGATATTGGTGGTAGCGGCATGTCCGGTTCCCCTTGGAAATCTATCCCTGCATAGGGGTAGTCATTGATGGAAACTATCTATCATCGCCACCATGGAAAGAAGTCAACTGGATATGGGTTGGCCACCCTACCACCCCCCAGTCTACGCATAGCATCTGCCCAATGCCGTTGGGCCGAATCTCGAACCCCATGGAGAGGAACGTCCACTCTAGGGCTCAATCCTGGAACACGCTCGAAGAAAAACGTGCTCAAAATACTGCTGAACCCGAAGTTCCGCACCCTTCCTGCCTTACACTCACTGAGCTGGTGTTTCATGTTGCTCAGTAGTGTAGTACTCCAGTTGTAGATCGTGGGTCTCATGCACTCCACTGCATAGAACATCAGAGGCCGCGAGGCCTGGTGGAGTGATGCTAAGTCGGCTATCCTGCCCAGTGTCAGTAATATGGCCTTTAGGCCCAGCACCTATATAGCATTGGTAGGGACTTGACTCCCCACCTTGTCGGTGTCTGGATAATAGTACACTGCAATGTACTCGTCGATAGTCAGGCCACCTCTTGGACCACCATAGGAAGGAAGGTTCACCACTTCCCCTCGTCTAGAAAGCCCTGTGATAAAGTATATGTCCTCCACCTCTATGGTGAGGGACATCCCATCTATATGGAAGGACTCCGAGTCTGGATCCCAATAATCTACCAGCATCTGTAACAGTCTTGGTTTGCCCCTCAAACCACCAAGACACCAAAACCTGTAGAGTCCGCATGCACGTAGAGCTTGTTGAGCCATTAAGTCAGCCCTTATTGCTTCCTCTACTTCACCATGCTCACGCTCTCTCCACTCTAGAACCATCCTGCACAAGAAATTGCAAAATTGCCCATTAGTTTTTAAAAAAAACCATATGCATGGCCTCATACGCGACTGTTTTCAAAACAGTCGTGTATGTACGCAGGTTTGAGGCCATTTTCCGCGTATATCCAACCCTATACGCGGAAAAAACCTCGATTTCTGTGTGGGCTGTAACCCTCATTTTGGGATGGCCCAAAAACCTTATTTGACCATGAAAATTCATAAAAATTATATCAAAATGCAAGAGGAGAGCATGAGTAAATACCTGGAAGAAACGGTAGTGAATTCCGCCAGCTGGATCTCCTGGAATTTGCTATTGAAAATCAGAGTTCAAATGGGTAAAAGTTTCAAATGATTTATATTTTTTACTATTTATAGAAAATTTTCAAATATTTGAAAATTTTTACCCCCTTTCCTATAGTTTTGACATTTTCTAACCATTTTGGACCGTTTTTGACATAATTTGTGATGTAGAAGCCATTTTTCAGTGCCGTTTCAGCCATTGGATTGACCCGTTCGTGCTGATATCGGGTATGATGTTTTAACTGGCATATAGGTTAGGTTTCATCACCGTTTGCATTTTGCATAACCTTATGACCATCTCATCATGACCTTAGGTACGAACCCACTCTATTATGTCACAGGACCTTCTTGCTGCTTTAGAAGTGGTATGATATGAGTGGTAGAGTTTTACCTTACATGGGTACCCTAGTTAGCGCCCTATTTGGATTTGGTGCCCATGCTGACATTTTCTCCTTTAGGGTGTGGGAGTCCATTGTATAGTACTGCCATGACATTTCGCAAGAGCCTCATACTCCTCTTGATATTTTGCTGGCCTATTTCCCTCAGGAATCCCTCATGTCAAGTTGTGAATGCATTATCATGAGCTTTGCCTGCCTTATTGAGGTTTATGCGGCTCCCCTGACATTGCATTTCAGCCATATAGCCCGAGCTTGTCTCATGTCTAGCCATGCAGAGCCATTTTTCATTTCCTTCGCAGCTTGATTTCCCTTTTACCGGGAGGGGATCTTCCCTCGAGTGTCGATATCCTACACATGCATCCTTGCATTGAGCATAGGTATGTTCCACTGCTTGGAACTAGTTTGTTTTCCCTTATGACACTCGTCTCCTCCTAGTTTGTAACTATAAAGCTATTTTATTCTTTTTTTAAGCTTTTTAAATAATTGAAAAAGTCCAAAAAAATTAAAAAAACAAAAAGCCGGACAAGGAAAGATGTTATCTGTGGCAGCTGTCGAGTCGTTTCACCTTCGAACAGAGCACTGAATATCACATCCATTGGTTGGGTTATAGTTTGACTTTAGGAGCTGTACTCGTCTATCTGAGTTTATCTCCACTGACTGGTTAAGCTTCCAGTCCCTATGGAGCCTCTGTCTATGCCTCCTGTGTCGCAGAGATGTCCCAGTTTGTATATCGAGTCTATGTTGCCTTCATTCAGTCACCATACGCTGTTATGCTCTTGTTTGAAGGAAGTTGAAGCATGAGTCGGCCATTCCTCAGTTATCTTGACTTTGCATGTCGGCCATTCCTGGTACAGTTACTGGTTCGTGCACCTTATGATCGAGTCCTTCCACATTATACAGCTTTGCTGAGTACCTCGTTTTGGATGATGGGGGATGCCTTAATGCCCTCCTTCCAGCGGATTTCATCCCATCGAATTCAGATCATTTATTCTGGGATTGGAATCTAGAGTCATTTTGAGTGCCTTGAGACTTGCAGTCATCAATGGTAGGTTCTCTTGCCATCGACAGTTCTTGGGAATACATCAATGTCCCCTGATTGATGGATCCTCTCAAGCGTTCGACCTCAACACATTTATTCACACTTCTTAGTTTGCACTCTAGTACCTTGATTCCCATTTTCATTATTGGTGGGTGATCTCGCGTTTGTTAACGGTATACATTAATGACCGGTAATCAGACGATGGACTACTATGTTCGACCTTGACACCTCTATTCACATAGTATGACATGTACTCGTAGCGGTTTGTGTAGAAGACTTTCCATATTGGTGGCATCTCTTATATGCTACCTCCTTGATTGTGCCAGTGTTCATGAGATTTCAGCTCTCGTGACTTGATTCCAGTATATGTCAGATATTTCCAGCCACTATGGAGATCTTGATCTGTTATATATTCAGCCATTATGGAGATCATGGTCCTATGTACATCTTCATCATGGAGATTCTAATCTATGTATATTGTACGTGGCAATGACCACATATGTGATATCATGTATCATGCCTATTCATGGCCATTGTACTCTTATGTATCCGGGACTGCTATAGTTATATGCAGAGTTGTATTATTGTACTATGTTGATTGGGTGGCTGGTCTTCCATTTGGGATCCTTCATCACTCCATTTCTGGGATGGACTTTTAATGTATTTCGGCCATCGTATGACCCCTCTGACCTCACACATTAGGGGGCATCTGTTATAGCTTATTTCACCACTCCAGGTGAATCACACTTTGTATGGCCTTCCCTTGTCCCGCTGTAGACTCCTTAGACCCCATGGACCATTTTTTGTCCTTTGATGTTTCCTTGATCATCCCTAAAAAAATATGAAAAATGATACACGCGACTTTTAAACCTATAAGCGCGTATATACGCGGGTTTGACCACTAAAACCGCATACATCGGGATGTGTGCATAATCCAAATCCTTTTGGAGTTTTCCTTGACATGGATTCGACTCATTTGACTCCTGGCCTTCCCTATGCCTTGAGATCGCTTGGATTCGACCTTTCATTACCCTTTTGAAAAGCTATATAAGGAACCCCTTGGTACATTGAAGGCATAAGAGAGAATTGAGAGCAAAGAAACTAGAGTCCATTGTTGCCAGAACTTATGCTTGAGTCTGCATCCCTTTGTCCCTTGGAGCACTTTTGTGTTTTTCCCAAGCTTGCCTTTTGCTTGTGAGCTTGCTATCGAGAGATGGAGGATTGAAGTGGTGGAGGCCCAAGTGGGGGATTCAGTTTCTCCGATTCGCAGACGTGTCGTCAGAGGTTGTATCTTGTAATCTCTGATTTATATTAATAGAACTATCTTTTCCTATCCAATAATGTGTGTTTGAATGAATATTTTATCCATTGGATTATGTCAAATGCTTTTACATTATTGATTATATATGCTAGAATAGATCTAACACCATGATATATAGAATGCTTGTATTGTTTACTTGTTGCTGAGGACGTAATATATCAATTCAAGCTAAAGATTGGAAATCTCAACGGGGATCTACTTCAACCGTCCGGAATAAGGTACGAGGTCTGATCCTTTAGTGTTAGACATTTAATTTCTATTGCATATTGGAAAGGATTGATTTCTGGAGTCAAGTTGTCTGTTGTGGTACCCCAAGCCGTAGGAATTTCTCTCCGTAACAAGGTCGCTTAAAGTATTTTAGTTTTTTGCATGCAATATTTGAAGTAACATCATTATAAAAGTGAACTTCACTTATTTTACAAGAGTGGTTTACATAAAGAAACATTATTGTAAAATGAGTTCAAAAGGTTGGTCTTTTCTTTATTTTTTTTCATTTGGGTCAATCCTCTACCTACCACATCTCTCTTCGGGTCATCTTCAACCATTCTTCAATCAAGCATAAATTCCTCATCCAGAGTGAGTTTTCAATGCCGTTTTTTTTTACATCCTATGTTTTTGAGATCTTTGCATCTAGACCATTGGTTTTTGTTTTTAAGACCTTATTTTTTCAGTATGGTTGACCCATGTGATATTCTACTTCCTCTATCCAACTACTTCTCATAGAAATATCGCATGGAGGATGTTCTACGATGTAGGGAACTTTACCGAATTACCTCAGGGAAAGAAACAAAAACCACTAATGATGATGAGGATATAAAACTGACAAATAAATATGATGAAGTTCATGGATTGATTTGGATGTCAGTCTCTTTTTCTTTGTGATTTTGCCTTTATAGAATTGATGAACCAGATAAAGCTTGGGAAAAGTTGGAAGTTGTGTTTAGTAAACACAATGACATTCGAATTCATCAACTCGAAAATGAGTTGATTTCCTTAAATCCAAGTGATTTTTCCTACATTCAAGATTATTTATCTAAGTAAAAAACTCTTAGACTCTTATGTGTGTTGGGTCCCAAAATGCCCCTTTTTAATGACATCCATTATACCCTGTTTGTCTTGTCTTACTCCATTCTGTGCACCAAACAAATGTTCTTTCCTCACTTGATCACTGAATCTTTATAAGTATGATTAATTATTGTTTCATCTTATTAATGCTTATGATTGCTATAATCAGGACTTTTCTTCTTGAATTATGCTAACACATTATGATTTTACAAAGATATTGAAAGCTGTGAGAGAATACAGGTGTAGTAGTTTGAGTGGTCCAAAGAGGAGATGAGTGTTCACTGCCAGCTGTGACCTACCAGTTCTATTTCTACATGCGGATCCAACCAAGGGTCATCATTCCACACAGGCTGCAACATGCATGGCTGCAACAAACTTAGCTGCAACAGCACGCCGGTACTTAAAGTTAGATGCAATCGTCAGGGAATCTCTTGAATTGGTTCTGTTATTTATTTACTAGCTTGAGCAACATAATTTCCTATATTCCCTGCTTCTGTTTAATTCCACCCACAGCTATTAGAATGCATGTAACAGGGAAGCCTGAAGATCGTAGATCTTCATGGCTTCTCGATACTAGTGGGTGAGGGTTACGATTGTTGATGTATAAGTAATGGGAAACATTCGTATCCAGGGGTTGGACAATATCAGATTTTATTGCGTGAGTTGTAATGGAGACTGTACTTTCATTCCACCATTTTAAAACAAGGAGTAGGATTCTTTAGATCTCTGTGTTTTTACTTGTGTTAGTTTCAGCATCTTTGTTCGAAGGCTGGGCCTGCCTTCTCACAGAGATCGTTGAGTTAATTAGATGTTTTTTTTAATTGGTTGTGTGGTGTGGAAGTTACATTAGATGCATTTGTTTCAGTAGCTGCAACAGTAATGTTCAATCGTTGTGTTTCCTTTAATATTCAATACTGCATTTTCTTTAAGTTGCAGCAGTGTGGTGTGACAGTCGACTGTGTAGGTTAATTTCCTTTATGCATGTGTGTGATAGTTGTGACAATCAATCTCTTCCTTAGTTCCTTTCAATTACTTATCTTGCTCAAGTTTGCTAATTCAGGTAGACTATAGATTAGAGTTGTTTTGATTCAATTCCTGTTATTTCTTATTCCTAGATTAAGGTTGGATTAAACTAGTCACAATGGATTTGAATATAGTATGGTAAATTAGGATTTAACTTTCTACAAAATTAAGTCTAGATATTTATTTCATGAATCATTCATTGCTGGATTGAAGTTTTAGGAAGTGATTGCAATTCTGAATTCTTAGATAGGTAGTTTAGATCAGTTTAATTATGGGAGGAGTTTGACTAAATAGATAAGTAGGATAATTTATTCAGTTCATCAACTACTTAGTGTTTAAGCACAGACAGTGTGAATTATCTTTGAAACAAAAAGACTTTGCTGGGTTGACAATTTATATTGAGCATTCTGCATGATTGATTTAATTAACTAGCATATAGAGTTACCAACATTTTGGCGTTGTTGCTGGGGAAGGTAATTATTAGACACCATAGTAGTTGCATCTATTCATTTTTATTTAGTCTTTAGGTTTGCATGTTTTGGGTTGCATGAATATGAGGAGAGTACAACGTGATATTCCTAGAACCCCTAGAACTCCCCATAATATTGACATTGCAAGTGGTCGAGGTCGTGGTAGCAATCCAACATTGGGAAGAAGAAATTTCATTGACGATCTGGTTACCAAAACCAATTCCTCTACTAGAGCTCACCATCGGGGATCCTCTGTCAGAATAATCTCAATTACCCCCAGGGTGGAAGCATCAGTTTCCATAGTGGAGAACACACGAGGAGCCATGACACGCTCAGGTGTCCCTGTGGAGGAAGATAGAGTCAGTGCTGTGGGAGTAGGTGATCGAGAGGTGATTTATCACATTAACGGGAAGGAGGTGACAAAGGAGGAGTGGACACAGTTTCATCAGAAGCAGGACGATCAGAGGATTCGAAGACAAGAGAGAGCGGAGGAAAATATGAATAATAGACGTGAATCAAAAGATCATGAAGAAGTGATGGGGGAGAATCATCACAATGATGGTGATCCCCCGCATGAGGGGACAATTGCCACACTCCAGTTCCCCATTCGACAGCCAGCTGGACAAGCCCCCATGAAAAACATATCACCATTAGTATTACCTCATTTTCATGGAAAGGCCACAAAGGATCTGGATGAATTCCTCTTCAAGTTTGACATTCTCTGTCGCAGCTACGACTACACTTCCAGCAAGCATAAGTTAAAACTTTTCCCTGCTACTTTGAAGGATAACGCACTACATTGGTTCATGAGCTTGGGTGGTGAAAATGTCACCACGTGGGATCAAATGAAATAACCATTCCTTGAAAAATACCACAAGTACTGCAACACTAAATATAAAAGAGAAGATATGTTGAAGATGGTACAGAAGGATGAAGAAAGTTTGGAAGATTTTGTTGAGAGGCTTTTGTACAATGTGTAGAGGGCTGTATAGACTATTATTGGGCTAGATGTGCTCAAGATAATCCTAATTCATGGGATTATGGAAGACTGCCTAGGTATATTGAACTTGCTGGGAAGGGGGGATATCTCGAAGGAATCCTTTGAAAATATTGTTGAATTATGCAGACGGTATTCCAGAGGATCCTCCAGGACCAACAAACGAGACAAATTGGAACGAGATGTCTTCGATAGAACACAGAAGTCATCCAATGGAGGAGACACCCAAGAAGAAATAGGAAACCTTCTCAAGAATTTCCAAACAGAGATGATGAGCTCCATCTCCTCAAAAATAGATGTCTTAAGGGCGAAGCAGAAGCAAGCAGTAGAACATCTAACACTTGGTGTATTCTGCCCCAGATGTAGGAAGAATCATCCCATGAAGGAGTGTCCACTTGACAAGGTGGAAGTGTGCCATCCCTATGAACTGAACCATGATACAAATGAGTGCCCCGCACTACCTCAAGTGAATGCAGTTCTGCATGCATCAACTCCACACATGGAACCAACCTACTTCATTTCCCAGAAAAAGCCTTGGCAACCTCAAAACCAAGGTATGAATCTAGACTCATTTTCGTTTTCAAATAATATAAATAATTGGAATAATATGCATTACATGAATACACAATTCCCTTCACCTTATTCTAACCACCAATGGCATCCTTCTCAACCTCCTATGCATAATTTCAACTACTGGAACCCTTGGAAACAACCACTAAACCAACAGACTTCTTGGTATCCTAGGTGGAGGAAATCCCATCCAGGAAACCAGTTTCCCCATAAACAACCTCCTCAATAGTTTCCACATCAACATTTTCCTCACCAACGATACCCTCCTCAACATTCCCTCAGCCATACCAACAGTATCAACAGCTGCAACTGCAACTCCAGAACAATGTTGCACTTAATATTCCTATATGACCACAGTTGCTTGCTCAACCTAACCCCAACCCAAACAATAAAGTAGTCCACTAGTTTGAGACTGCCAACATGCCCGCTTACTCCATTACTCCAGTTCCTTGTAACGACATATGCTTACGATCAGGGAAAGTAGTGGAGCCTTTAGTCATTGGGGATGTTCCATCCTCTGTGTTTGAAGAGAGGTTTAACCAGCAATACTCATCCTCAACAATCCCTATTATTGAGGATGTTGAAGGTCCTACCAAGACATCGGCTAAAACACACAGATAAACAACTATTGAAATGCAACCTACAAAACTGATTAGAGAACCACCATATCCTGAAATACTGACACTACAAAAAGGAGTGGAACAACCACAGTTTAACCTCTTACGAGAGTTGAAAAATATATATGTCAAAATTCCATTGTTGTAGGCCCTCCATGATGTGCCTTTTTATGCCAAAACAGTCTGGGACCTATGTCTAAGAAAACCAGGTAGAAAACCCACGGATCCTCCCACTGTCCATGTCATAGGGAAACTATTTGAACTAATAATGGGAAAAACTCTCCTGGCCAAATATGATGACCCTGGGAACCCTACTATCACAGTGCATATTAGGAACGCACAGATACCAAAGGTGCTGGTAGATCTAGGTGCAATTATTAATGTTATGACCATAGAAACTGTACGAAAACTTGGGCTCACCAATCTTCGGCCAACGCCTACCATTTTAGAACTAGCTGATAGGCCCACTATCAAACCTGAGGGAATCTTGGATGATCTCGTCATCTCAGTTGAATCGTGGGAATGCCCTGCTGATTTCTTAGTTTTACAACCCAAGTCACAGCTAAGGGGACACTCACTGATCCTGGGAAGACCCTGGTTAGCCACACCAGATGCTTGCATCAGCTTTCGGTCAGGGTCTATGAACATCTCATATGCGATCGAAACAAAAAACCTTACCTTGTATCCTCCAGCTCGACCTAGTCTAGAAGATAAAACTCCATTATGGATGGAGCTAGAGGAAGAGGAGGGCGTTCAACCACTGTTAACAATAGGGAAGGCCTTGACCTTCAAGGATGAAACAGAGGATGATGCCATTAATATTTTCATCAGTGATCCCACTTTTGTCAACAAACAAATATATCAGATCCTTAATAGTACCCTAGGTGAAGAAGAGCAAGAAAATCTCATAGAGGAGACATTAGTCAGTGACATCCACATAATTCCAGTGCTGAAAAATTCGAAAAGTGTTCCAGTTGAGATAGAGTTGGGAAAAACAATGAACATCAATCCCAATCTCACTCCTGATGAACAGGAACGCTTGATCACTCTCTTGAAAAAGCATAAGGGAGAATTTTCCTTGGAGTACATAGATATGAAGGGCATCCCTTCTAATCTGTGCACCCACCACATTTATATCAAGAGTGACTCATGGCCTATGTGCTAGCCACAACGAAGGATGAACCCCAATCTTAGGGACATAGTGAAAGAGGAAATTCAAAAACTCCTAGAAGTAGGGTTTATATACCCGATATCAGACAGCGAGTGGGTATCTCCACTCATGATAGTACCCAATAAGAATGGGAAATGGAGAGTCTGTGTAGATTACAGAGAGTTAAATAAGGGAATGCAAAAAGACCACTTTCCTCTGCCTTTCATTGATCAGGTACTTGCCACCCTATATGGGAAGAAGTTATTCTCCTTTCTGGATGGGTTTAGCGGGTACAATCAAATCCATATTTCTCTTGAGGACCAAGACAAGACCACTTTCACCTGTCCCTAGGGTACCTTTGCATACCGGGTACTCCCCTTCGGTTTGTGCAACACACTAGCCACCTTTCAGAGAGCTGTGATTGGCATATTTTCGGAGATGTTCAATGACAGTATGGAGATTTTCATGGATGAATTTACCCTGTATGGAAGTGACTTTGAGGAGGTAGAAAAACTTAGACAAGGTTTTAACACGTTGTGAGCAAACCTAGCTATATTTGAGCACTGAAAAGTGCGATATGGTGATGAGCGAGGGTGTAGTGCTGGGGAACTTTATCTCTATTGATGGTATCCAGGTAGATCTATCCAAAATTATTGTAATTGAAAATATACCCACTCCTGGAACACAAAAAGAGGTACGTAGATTTTTAGGGCATGTTGGTTATTATAGAATATTCATAGGAAATTTTTCCAAACTAGCTTCTCCTTTATTTACCTTATTGATGAAGGATGTACAGTTCATTTGGAACGATGCATGCCAGACAACGTTCACTGAACCTAAGAAGAGGCTGTCTACAAATCCTATCTTAAGGGGGCCCAATTGGGCTCTGCCTTTTCACATTTCTTTAGATGCCTCTGACACTGCCATTGGAGCAGTGTTGGGACAGCAGGATGGTCAATCACCATATGCAATTTACTACATCAGTAAAATCTTGGCCCTTGTTGAACTCAATTACATGGTTACAAAGAAATAATTTGTATCCATTGTCTACTCCATTAACAAATTCAGGCACTACATCACTAGATATCCTACCTTTGTACACATTGACCACTCATCCATCAAGTATTTAATGAGCAAACCTATCACAAATGCTAGGATAACTAGATGGCTATTACAATTATAGGAATTCGATATTACCATTATTGACAGACCTAGGAAAGAAAATGTTGCTGCTGATTTTTTTATCTCGTTTTACTAACCGTGATGATAGCTTACCAGTTGAAGATTATTTCCCAGATAAACATTTATTTGCAGATTCAACTCATCTCCCTTGGTATGCAGATGTTGCTAACTACTTGGCTGCAGGAAAGCTTCCGACACATTTGTCAAAGAGAGAGAAAATGAAAATTATTCAACAAAGTGCCAGGTATTGCTGGATAGATGGTCATATTTTCTACACAGGTCCTGATCTTGAGATCAGAATATGTGTAAGAGAGGATGAAGTATTCCATATATTGAAGGACTATCATGATGAGCCATATGGGGGACACTTTGCAGATAAAAGGACAGGTCATAAGGTGTTAAGAATGG
This sequence comes from Pseudotsuga menziesii, assembly GCA_001517045.1. Lineage (NCBI taxonomy): Eukaryota > Viridiplantae > Streptophyta > Pinopsida > Pinales > Pinaceae > Pseudotsuga > Pseudotsuga menziesii. The sequence continues at coordinate 12,490 of LPNX011051721.1, forward strand.
GCTATTATTGGCCAATAGTTTTCAAGGATGCAAGGAAGTATGTTCAGGTTTGTGACAACTATCAGAGAATGGGCCAACCTAATAGATTGGACGAAATGCCTCTTCAACCACAGTTGGTGGTTGAACCGTTTGATAGATGGGTCTTACTTTTTGTTGGGCCTATCAACCCTTCCTCCAAGCAGAAAGCTTACATTTTAGTTTGCACCGACTACATGAAAAAATGGGTGGAGGCTGTGGCTTTGTTGAAAACCAGTGACCAGGTTGTAATAGATTTCCTGTATAGGGAAATATTCACTCGTTTTGGAGTACCAAAGGAAATAATCATAGATGGAGGACCGCAGTCTGTGTCACACAAATTTAAAGCTTTGCTACAGAACTACTATATTCAGCATAGGATAACTTCACCTTACCATCCCCAGGCCAATGGCCAGGTGGAAAGTACCAATAAAGTCATTGAATCTATCCTTACTAAAACAGTTAGAAGCCATTGCAGAGACTGGGCTGACAGGATTCTAGAAGCATTATGGGCATATCGCACTACTTGGCGCAATACTACAGGTTTCTCCCCCTATGACTTGGTGTATGGTAAGAGTGTTGTCTTCCCTATTGAATTCGAAATCAAGAATTTGAGGACGAAAATGGATGTAAACTTGGATGTAATAGAATCCTAGAGGAGTAGACTCAATCAATTAAATGAACACGATGAAAAATGTATAGCTGCAGTGGATCAAACAACATTGATTTAGCAGCAGCGATCCAAATGGCATGATCGATTCATCAAGAAGAAAGTCTTTTGTGAAGGAAACTAGAAATTATTATACAATTCAAGATTCAAAAGGGACTTCAAAGGTAAGCTGTGCACAAGATGGTTGGGTCCATATCAGATAGACAGAGTATTTGATAATGGTACAGTCCGCCTGGTCACCATCGGTGAAAATCGTACACCATTATTTGCTAATGGTCACAGGCTGCAACTATACCAACAATCAATCTCAAGGGACGCGTTTATTTCACAGGTTGCATTTGATCCGGGATACCAGTTAGTGCAAGGGAAGGAATCTTTCTCTGCCCTTGTCAATCTTTAGAAAGTCAATGTGATTTCCACACAAAATAAATTTTTGTACATAAATAAATTCATGTTTTCTTGTTTTCATTTTTTTGTTTTGTTTTCCTTTACGCTTGATCGGTTTTCTTTGAAGAATATGTGCAGGAAGTTACTTAAGGAGCAATGGTCATGACTAGGATTGACGACTGTGAGCCCCTATTCTAATTTCATGTTTTGGAAAAAGATCCTTGAAGAAGAATTTTTTTGAATGATGAACAGTCCCATGTAGCTGCGACTCCGTAAAAAATTGCCTATTTTTCTCGTTCCGCACAGCCGCTACTTCGTAAAAATTTGTCTATTTTCCTATCCCGCGCAGCTGCAACTCCATGAAAATTTTTCCTATTTTTCCCATTCCTCGCAGCTGTGACTCTGTAAAATTTGACCATTTTCTCGTTCCGCGCAGCTACGACTCCGTAAAATTTTCCAATTTTCTCGTTCTGCGCAGCTGCAACTCTGTAAAATTTGCCACTTTTCCTATTTCTCGCGGCTGCGACTCCACCAATTTTAGAAGACTTTTTCTATTTTTCGTAGCTGCGACTCTGCCAATTTTAGCAGACTTTTCCTATTTCTCGCGGCTGTGACTTCGCCAATTTTAGCATATTTTTCCTATTTCTCACGGCTGCGACTCCACCAATTTTAGCAGATTTTCCCTATTTCTCGCGACTGCGACTCTGCCAAATTCCAGCAGATTTCTTATCTTTTACGGCTGTGAATCCTCCAAATTTCTCCATAGAAGGGCTGCGACTCCTCCATATTTTTTTGGAATTCTTGCTGCTCATGATTTTGTTGATTTCAATTCACCTCACAACTTCAATTATGTTTCCGTCAAATATTGAAAAGAATTTTTTTGGTTTTCCGGAAGGAACATCATCGCAACACACACACAATCATGTTTAAATTTGATGGAAGCGTTTGACACGTTGTATTATCTTGAGAAGTCACGATTCATTGCATAATTGCTAAGGTATGAATCTGATTATTTACATGATTAAGCATTAAGTAGATTTGACAAAATTAATCATGCTTTCCTTTTTATACTTGTCATTATACCCATGCTTCGTTAACTTTCAATTCGCATGATCTAATGGGTACTTGATCTTATCTTACGACCGTCACCTTTTTCCTAATTTGGGGCCAAATCTTACCAATGATTCCCTGCTTACGACTGTCTTAACTTTCCTAATTTTCCCAACCCCAACATTAGTTGTTCGTGCATGAACCTGTGTTGTAACCTCCATTACTGGGATTGTAAATTGTTGAGCTGATACCAGCATTCAGAAAGAGAGGAAACATGGGTATCCCATCCTGACATGAACCTACAAACACGCAGGAATTGCGAAGAAATGCTGAGGTTTTTTCCATCTTCGAAGCTGCTGGTTGGACTGAGTTTTTCCAATGTCTAAGTGGTTTTCTAAGTGGTTTTCATCGAGAAACAACTCTGCATTTTTCTTTAAATCTCATGGAAACCCATTCAGAGGTAAGGGGTTTACATTTTACATAGAAGTTACTCAGGAGATTGTAGTAGAGGTTACTGGCCTTCCTCAAATTAGAAGGGCCTGGTTTGGAAGAAGAACCCGCAATGCTGTTGCAATGCAGGAGTTTCTGCTAGCCAGTGAACAGGTCCGCCAAGCGAAGAGGGGGATAACATTATAGTCACTGCCTCACCCCTAGAATGAAGTGGTGGTATTCTTGAAGAAGTACATTACGTTTGACTGTAGGTATCAAACTATGTATTTCTCTGAGATCCCTCTATTGTCTCATTTACTCAATATTCCATTTTATCTATTTAAAGACCTACATCACATGGCAGGATTTGTAAGATCAGCCCGACACCCATATTCTTCCCTCACCCATCACAACCTGATCAAATTGCTTATCTCAAGGGCCTTAGCTCAAAGAAACCAAACCTGGGAACAGTTTACTGGTCAACCTCAAATAAACCAAGGACTTGTACTTTTGCATGGTGTTCCAATAGAGGAGGAAGTTGAAGCACCTACACTTTTGTGGGGTGTTCAAATACAAGAAGAAGAGGAGGCACCAGCATAGTTGGGGGGAATGGAAGAAGAGCAGGAGGAGCAGAGTCCCTCCAATTTAGTTGGGGGGGAAGATGAGGTAGAATCAGATAACCGAGAATAAGAAGATGAAACATAATCAGATAACCAAGAAGAAGAATCAGGTGAGGATGTAGCAGCAACAAACTCTACAGAGGGGATATAGAATTTGGGAGCTCCAGCAGCAGAAGCTGAAGCTAGAGCAAGATTGGATGTTGCAACAATTGAAGCTGAAGCTGTAGGAGCTATGATGACAGAAGGAGATGTAGAGGTTCTCACCATTGAATCCTCTCTGGAATGGATGGGAACTCTTATTGAGGAGGAAACAGAGATTGTAGAGACCAGAGAAAATGTTGAAGTAGGAGACATTCCTTCTACATCAATTGCAAAATTGGAAGCCCTTCTACCACAAAGGAAGAGAAAAAGATCGAAAAAGGAGGTATAGGCATCACAGCCAGTAAGAAGAAGGAGAACTAGATTTGTCGCAGCAGCAAAAGGAGAAGCAGCGCGGACAAAATGGGAAAACATTGAAGCAAACATTGAATTTGCCATCTTGAGACCCAGGACAAAAGCTGCCCCACAAGAAACTATTGCAGAGGAACCTCAAATTGAGGGAATTTTGTTTGAAAATGATCTGTTGAAGGAATACGTGCAAGTGCTCCAAAAGGAAGTGGAAATATGGAAGGAAAATGCAAGAAAAAGGTGGAAAAGAGATTGCACACACTGGTACAAGCTGTAGATCAGGTCGAAGGATCACTTCCGGTTAAGGAAGGTGAAGAAATGGAAAAAGTATTTTGCCTTGCGTGTGGAGAAATTTTTAATCAATCAGGATACAAAGTCACAATGTGTGCATTTGTGGCACAAAAACCCACACATGCAGTTGGAGAAGAGAAATGAACATTTGAGTTAGAATTGAGGGATGAAGAAGAACCAGAAGTGGAAATGATCCCCGTTGTAGAGGTAAGGGAATATGATCAATTACAGTCTCAGCCACAGGGTGTTGTTACACAAGACCCAACAACCGTAGAAATGTTTGTTGAAGCTACTACTCAATTGGAAGTGAGTGAGCCAGAGGTCAAGACAATCCTTGAACTGAACTTACGAGTTTTTACTATGACCCTGTTGAAGCCTTAGTTGTGTATGTGGCTGAAAAGGTATCTAAGACTTTCAACAGAGGAGGAAATCCTAGACTAAAGGGCTTCGAAAGGTCCTTCTCAAGGACAATCCTATCTCCAGCCTATTTGGTGTAGTGATTTCCCATGGATATTACTGGCCTCTGCTGGCACTTATGGATTTGATCCTTAAAGGATTTGTTTCCCAAATTGGAAAACAGGATGGGTGATGCAAAGAAAATAAACTCAAATCTAACTATGAAAGAAAATATGATCTAAATCTAAGCTACTCAAAGAGGATGTTGAATTGATTTACAGATCAACCTGAGGTGTAAGACAAACATGTATTTTCATCAAATTAACATAAATGTAAATGAGACTAATTAACTTATCACTTAGTTCACAATCAATTAATGAAAATCAACTGACTGCAACTTAAGATTGTATCATTCAAGGTTAACCTGCATGTATGCATGCTAATTGAAAAACCAACATGTTTGTTATGAAGTTCCACTGTTCAATCACTTACAGAAATAGATAAAGACTTTTAAAAGAAGAAATTCTTTAAAATTTTATCAATGCATGAATCATAACATAGATAAATCAAAGTTATAAATAAATGCATTTATCAATTGCAAAGAACTAATAGCAATATGGATCCAAATAGTGATTTGTTAAAGAAATTTAATCAAATCAATAACAAGAGATGTGAAATGATATCAATACTGTATTAAATCAAGTTATGTAAGAAATTACATAAACCTGGAGTAAACAAAGGTATGTTGAGTCTCTTGTCCAAATATTTCTCCTTCCAAAAGACCCCCTCCTCGCAGCGTCTCATCAGATTTGAAAGTAAAATCTATTCAAACATTGTTGAGCGCTCCCAGCTCTGTCGAATTTTTCTTCTTTTAAATGGGTGGTCTGCCTCCTCTCTGTTTTCTTCGCTGGGTAGGTTGATCCACTGAATTATCTTCAACAGTTGAGATATTTTCTGACTCTGGTGAGATTTCCCATAATCGCAGGCCAACTAATTCCTTTGATTTTTCCTCTATGTTGGCGTCTGCAATCTCGGTAGCATAGAATTTTTCCTAGGAAGGAAGCAGTCACCAGCCAGCCTGAGAACTCGTAGATGCAATGCAATCTGCGATCTCCTGATTTGATTTGTTGATAAGAATAAGAAGGAGTCGCGTTAAACCTAATTCAACAAAAATGAAATAACATAGCTCAAAATCTGGAAAAATAATGAACGTGGCAACTACAATGAATTCCGTTTCCGTTTGGCTTGTAACTCGTGAGAACCCCCAACTACAATGATGTGGAGAATAGATATTGCAAACAATATCATAACCAAGCAAGCAACGTGACTCGTGAGTATCCATCTTTCATCTTTCTTCGTAGAAGACAGTTAACAGACAAACAATCTTACTGATATCTCTTACGTGGCGTGTTGAGGGTTTATTCTACAGGCCATTCTATTCTATGCGTTGTTGAGATAGAATCTGTTTTGTTTTGTTTTGTTATACAGTTGAGTTGTCATTTCCAATCCGAAATCGTATACAAAATCCCTTTCTACACGTAGCTATGAATTTCATTGCAAATCAAAGTTTCGAGGCCAATATATTTTGTGATAAATTAAATAATCTCGCTTCAACTTCAACTCCCAGTGAAACAATCTTGACGTTGCAATTTTTATGTCGTGACAAATTTGACTTGAAATCAGTATCGAAGTGATCCAAAATCACCATTTACCATTATTATACCTGCCTCAGCAGGGATATTGTAATTGATCACCTTTTGACTTTGGTTCACTTTGCTATTAGCTGGTGTTTTTTGATGCAGTTTTAAAAAATCAATACATGTTTTGCAAAGTATGACTTAAGGGTTTGTAAATTTTTTTTTTTTAATTTTGTTAAAAAGCTATTTTTGTAAAGCGCTGATTGGTGGATAGGAGATGATGTCAGCCTTGGGATTTGGTATCTGGATTTGGGTTGACAGGTGTCCACATGACGTCATAATAATAAAATTAAAAAAATAAAATTATATCCATTTGCCTTTTAGAGAATGGATGCATATCGGGTACATGTCAGACCGCCAAACCGTTCTTGTTTTTACGTATTTTCGATGCTCTGGAAGCCCACGACGACTGACAAATTGCCTTCAAATTATAGTCAACTCTCGGCAGCGGTAAAGCCAAGCCAAGTCTTCAACTTTGTAAAGCATTTTGTAAGCTGAGAATTAGCTATGGAAATGGCATGGATTGGTTTGTTAGATAAGAGTTTTTCTTCGTTCAGAGCCATATTGAATGGAGGAGGAGAGTATGATTTCTATTCCACAATGGATGCCAATGAAATGGCGCTGGAGGCCCTTTTGGGTTCTTCTCTCATGTGCCCAGATGGTTCTGTGTTGAGTAATGTGCAGACTGAAACCATTGACGCCTTTCATCACATGGACTGCTCTATAACTACCATTCCTGAGATGCTTGAACATCCTAGTCAGGGCTCTGATGAGTTGGGGTTATTGCAGAGAAGAGCTGAGATTGAGTCTGGATTCCACAAAAACGAAGGGAGTCATAAACTAAATGGTATGGTTGGTGGAAGTCGGGGTAATGCTTCTCATGCTGCCAATAATAATAACAATGATGGTTATGCTAGTGCTGCAAGTGTTGGTAGAGGGAGAGGAAGGAAGACTGGGTTGCCTGCTAAGAATTTGATGGCAGAAAGAAGACGGAGGAAGAAGGTTAATGACCGTCTGTTTATGCTTCGTTCTGTGGTGCCCAAGGTCTCCAAGGTAACTCTATTTCTTTCCCTTGTACCCCCTACTTCTTGTATCCCCTACTTCTTTCTCTGTTTTGGTTTTTTGTGTTGACTCGCTTAGAACTCTTGAGTCAGACACACTTCACACTTCAGATGAGTGAAGTCAGAATCACAGTATATTCATATTCAAGAGCCTTTGCCAAGGATTCTGTTGAGATTTAGGGACTAATTTGGTTAGCATTTGTCTGAGATTTACGGACCAAAACTCCTTGCCTTCCCCAGGCTTCATGATAAACTTGAGTTAAATGTCCTCTCAGGGATATCCTGACTTGCCCTGATCACAAAGCAATATATAAAATTATGTATCAAGAAAATATGTCATTCCTGGCTTCATTTTTCCCACCAGGATTGTGCTTATGGAACAATTGACTATTTGCTTAGGTATTTATGTGATCTATTATTTGCTCTATTGGTTGATGGATAAATAGTTCAGACACTTCATCATGGATTAGATTTTAGTAATTGATTCCCAAACTTGCAAATCGATTCATTATGTTAGATCTATATACAATAATGAAATTGGGATTCTCAAATACTGGTAATGTGGATATATAAATCATATATTTTACCTGTAAGCAGGCATTGGAGACCTTCAGAACTGTAGGTGAGCATGCGGGATTGGAAAAGATCCAAAAATGTCCATTTAACAAACATAGATGTAGTTTCGGCAGAAGTCTTGTTTCAGCACATAGTTAAGATACAGTAGGTTTTGGTTTATTTTTCATAACTTTGAGATACTGTAGATTTTGGTTTATTATTCATAAGTTCGCCTGAGTTTTATAAAGATGTGGTTCATGACTGTTAATTAGTATTTACTATTAATTGAAGAATGTAATTTT